>JABRWK010000008.1:929614-947121 GCA_013372445.1 Hypothenemus hampei
GCCTAAAGTATTTACTATTTTGAAATTTTTTTTTCTTGTTGTATAGAACTCAAATAGAGGTACATTCTAAAATTATTTTCGTTTTATACAGGGTATCGTAAAGTAGTGAAAAATATCAAAGTTATGTTTTTTTAAATGGAATGCCCCATTTATTATTACATTTTTGTATTGCATGAGTAAAATAAAGGTAAATTTCATTATGGTTTACCTACCCTAAACCTTAAGAATTTTGAAATAATTGAGATTTTGTAAAAATGTAGTACAAATTTTCAAAATAGTAAATACTTTAGGCGTAATATTTCGTGTCGTATGTGGTGCCCCACCCTGTATACATATACTACCATATAAATTAAGTTTCTCTAATTATTCCATTGCATCAAACATTTTTAACGTTAAAAATAGTCTATAATTTTCTCCAAAAGTTACTCTGTACAATGATGTAATCCGCATTAATATTGGTTTCATAGTTTTTGCATTTACCGTTTTCCAAATATTTCGACTTTACTTTATACATATAGAAGATATAGATTCGAGATATTCATATAAATTCGAATTATAGCAGTTCCACTGTATTTGGAATTTTGTCTCGAAGTTCACCTGTTTAGATAGGAGAGTTGTGATAATAAATGGAAATAAATTATTCTTAAATTTAACAAATAATTATGATAAATAATAAATATGTTGTGGGATTGAACTGACCAAATTTCTTATCACTATTGCTAATATTTTATTTCATTACTCTTCTGGTTTTTCTTTTAAATATTTTTGATCCTTTGTCACATGTAATCTTTTTATGATTGAGATGTTGCCACAAATGTTCGATATGATTCAAATACGGCAACTGGGTTGCATGATTTAATGTTTTTTAACATTATACAGCAGCCAGTGCTTTGCTAATAGCGACAAATGTTTGGGGTCGGTGTCATGGATAAAGATAAAAGACCGAGCGAAGCCGAACTTTTCGGCGCTGCTCCTTAGGTTCGACTTTAAAATATTTACATACACTTTGCCATCCATAATTTCATCCACAAAAGCTAACTTTCCTACTCGTTCAGCCAACATATAGTCTCAAAATAAAAGTCCCCCGCCTCCTTCTTTTATGATCCCACATAAATTTTCAATTTTTAATTCTGTTTGGTTTTCTCGAAACTTTCTGTCCACCATCTAATCCTTATATATATAATTTACTTTCATCGCTAAAGATGACATTATCCTAAAAGTCCTGTTTTTTATTTAGATGTTCCTAGACATCTTTAATCCATTTATAGTATAGCTTTTTTCGCGATATTAGCAACTTCAGCAATGTAATTGCCCTCACAACATAATTCAACAATTATATTGTCTCTTATTATACTCGTGCAAAGATTTCTTTCTAGCATTATATATCGTTCATTGGGAACTAAAGACTTAAAATAATCAGTAATTTTAGAAAACTATAGAAATTTACTATCAACATAATTTAGACATAAAAGTATCTAAAAGTCACTTCATATAGTAAGAACCAAGACAAGAAGATTCTTGGATTTTGAACGAAATCCGATATTGCATTTCAAGCACAAAAATTATAAAGATTTTCCACACTTTGCGCATCGACATTGAGTTGCGTTTTTATCAACGTCAATATTTTTGATTTTGAAGCTATCAAAGAACGTGTCGGAGAAGCAGATAAAAATTGAAAAAATAATTCTTGTAAAGTCCAACAATGGCATTGCATTGTTTGATAAAAATTTTTAATACAAATATCACATATTTATTACTGTACCATTTTAACAAAATAAAAAAAAAAAGCCAATGCCATTTTTTACATCTTATTTCATATGTATAGAGATCGTACATTTGATCGAAACGGTCAACTTCTCCTATCCCTTTATTGCAAAAATTAATAATTGATGGATGGTTGTTTGACCGTAACGTTAGATCCTTCTTTTTTTAACCAACTGATGCAGAAATTTTTATTTTAAAAATGCTGTCATCATTCAAATTGTTTGCTTTACTTAACTATTATTATTCCAACGTGTTATAATATCAATAGTTACATAAAAAATGTAATGGGATCTTCGTTTTTCCCTTTTCAGCTCTTTCAGAGGAGCTTTTTCTATTCATTTACTATTTTCTTGATCTTGTGAAGGAAAAAGTACTACATCTAAATGCTCTGAATGCTGAATAGCTTGGTAGTCATCGTCCTCCGGATTACGGTCTCTTAAATAATTCGAAAGCTCTTCAACATCGGTAAAAGCATGGTTACGTAAGATAATCATTTGATCTCTCTCTCGCCCTTACCACACTAAACGTTTTGTTTTAAAAGCCTACTTTTGCTTATAAAACTTGTTAATAATCAGTAAGTTGAGATTTTTTTAGTAAAAAGTATTTTAAAACTTGTTGATCAGTAAAGTACAATAAAAACGAGGTTTTATAAATTACAAAATAAATGTCTAGGATCATAAAATAAAGCTCCCACATTATTTTCCACCATCCATGGTATAACACGTACAATTTAAAACATTTTTTTACTAACAAAGTCTCAACATAATGTTTATTCCCAAGTTTTAGAAGCAAAAATAGCATTTTACAACTAAAACATTTAGGGGGGGGTGAGGGTATGAGAGAGCAAATGCTCATTTTATGTGACTATAACTAAACTTCTGCTCAATGTTGACATAAAAAATAAGATTGCAACAAATAAAACGTTCTACAAACGTAGAATTTTTTATGAACTCAGTTTTAATACTTTGTATGTTTATAATAAACTATTTAGGAGCATCTTAAAATTTGTATTACTAGTTTACCAAAACAAAACATTAAATGATTATTTGCCTATTGATGGTCGCAAATCAATACCACGTAAGTCAAAAATGAGGATTTTTGAGGAGGTAAATAAAACTGCTTAATTGCTGTTTGCAATGATATTGTTGAAAATAAATTTAGCACGTAATAGTAAATCGACTTCCAAAATACCTTTTTCAATGTATTTCCCTAAAGGCTTTTAATTTTTTTTTCGTATTAGAGTTAAATCGTTTTTTTTTGGACTTACAAGGTTTTGATTGAGATCATCGATATGATAAATCATACGATGGACGCTAATGCGTTAAGATAATTTTTGTAATTTAATGTAAAACTATTAACTTTTGTTAGCAGAACTTAAACTTTTTTGCTTAATTTAATGCATTTTTAATCGTTGAAAGTAAAATAATATATTTCAAATTACGTGAAATAGAGTAAACAAAAAAGTGAAAAGCAGATGTTGACCGCTTGTATTCGTCAATTCACAAACAAAACAAACTTTGTTATGTATCGTGGAAATGACGCCTTGTTTGAATTGGTTATAAAACAAAGCAACTTCAAGGACTTTCTCAATGAAATTGTTACTAAATTAAATGACTTTTCAGAAGACTCATATGTAACCATGAGAGCATATTCAAAATAGTGGAAACAATAACAAGGGCTTAATATCGGAAAAGTGTTAATCATGTTCGATTATTTTTTCAACAATTTTGGCTCACTGAATTAATATATTTTTTAAATACCCTATTGCATTCTTCATAATCTCTAAAAAATATTATTTATTTTTGATAACGAATATTTAAGGAAAAGTTAAATTGTATAAATTATGTTTTTTTGTCAATTGCTGTTTTTTCAGGAAAGCTCTCAAATATTTTGCATCTTTATTCTTTTCAACATAAAGAACCTTTTGAACCAAAAGCCACTTTCAATTCCTTTGACAAGCCTCTTGCCCAATGATACTGAGGAATCGTTTTTCAATACTTTTCTGGGTAGCCTATAGTGCCTTTATAATTGTTCCGGATTATTCACGCTTGTGCCCTACTTATACACAGGATCGTGTATAGTTGGCATTAGAAACAACTTTTTTCTTTACTTGTTTTGGCATGTTATATAGGGTGTTTGATGCATCGTTTGCCAAATTGACGTGGCCGAAAGGAGAGGTCATTTGCTATCTTTTCAACCCGAATAATTCATTCTTAGCCCCACGGATTTTTTTTATTTCAACTTTTTACTGTATGTTTTGAAAAAGGCGAAAATTAAGCATTTAAATTTAAATAAAAAAATTTAGTTGTAATTTTAATGTGTACTGTTGTATGGATCTATTAAAATCAAAATTATTTGCAAGGAACATCTAGTTTTCTTTCTATAAACTTACAAAGTTTTTGGAAGAACTTTTTTAAAATGTTTTCTAGTCTATTCCCTTTTCAACTGAATGCAATATGACATAAAAAACTTTTAATTCGAATTCGTTCATTTTCTTATTGATTCGGTTCCCGACCAATTCAGTTTACAACCGATTCGGTTTATGACTGATTTGATTTGCGACCGAAGTGAAGGAATAGTGAGATTATTAAAAAGCTTTGATGACATATTGCATACAGGGCGAGTTCGGCATTGATATCTTGGAGCCTCCGCGATGCATTCTACTTGTCGCTCACGTGATCACAAATTCTATAAAATGTCATAGATCACGTGAGCGACAAGGAGAATACATCACGGAGGCTCCAAGATGTCAATGCCGAATTCGCCCACAGTCAGAAAGAAGATAAACTAGAAAACCTCGTTCAAAAACTTTGTAAATTAATAAAAAGAAAACTAGATGTTACTTGCAAGTATTTTTTATGATAGAACCACACAACAGTACGCATTAAAATTACAATTTAATTTGAGGGTTATACCAACGACTTTTTTTTTAATTGTTTTTTTTAAATGCTCAATTTTGGCATTTTTCAAAACCTACAGTAAAAAATTGAAATAGAAAACCCATGGGACCAAGAATGGATTATTGGGGCTGAAGAGATAGTAAATAACTCCTCCTTTCGGGCACGTCAATTTGTCAAACATGCATCAAACATTCTGTATGTAGATAACGCCTGAATATTGTTGCTATAAAATTTCTTGCCGCATTTTTTTTTCTCTATACTTTCATCCACTCAATATTAACTATTGTTTAATTACTGAATTCTACAAATTCGGAAAATTCTTAGGAAGACATTCCCTTGCAAATATGTACAAAGGTTTTATGCGGTTGTGCTTCAAAATAAAAAACTGTCTTCTCTGTTATTTGATCATTGTATTATCTTATGCAACAAGTTACTTTTAGTAGTTGAGAACTTCACTTGGGATCGAAAGATATTTTTCTTATAAAGAAATTTCGTGTTTTATAAGAGTACGTACTAATTTCTTGCACTTGTGGTTTGGTATGATTTCCCTTTCTTTTAGAAATTCTATAATTTGTGACAACTTTTCGCCTATAAAATTTATGATTAGCAGGGATAAAGAATTGTTTTTGAAAATTGTATTTGATCATTTTAATAGGTTATTTAAACAATTCTCTTATTATATAACACTTTATTACATCTTTATATGGAGTATACATAATTTCGGTATTTGTAGAATTGATAATTTTTTTGGAAATTCCAAATTAAAAGATATAGATTAAAGATATGGGCTTTATTATTAAATATTGAATAAAATTCAATGAAATCTTCGACATCGAAGTACATATAATATCACATTTATGACAACGGTATTTAAAACTGTGTATCTACACTCTGTACAATATTTTCATAATTTTAATTGTGCCAAAAATCACACATTCTGTCTCAATTTTTCCTAAAATTTTATACAAAATTTGAGAATCTTCACTCTTTTTATGTNTTATAGTATAGCTTTTTTCGCGATATTAGCAACTTCAGCAATGTAATTGCCCTCACAACATAATTCAACAATTATATTGTCTCTTATTATACTCGTGCAAAGATTTCTTTCTAGCATTATATATCGTTCATTGGGAACTAAAGACTTAAAATAATCAGTAATTTTAGAAAACTATAGAAATTTACTATCAACATAATTTAGACATAAAAGTATCTAAAAGTCACTTCATATAGTAAGAACCAAGACAAGAAGATTCTTGGATTTTGAACGAAATCCGATATTGCATTTCAAGCACAAAAATTATAAAGATTTTCCACACTTTGCGCATCGACATTGAGTTGCGTTTTTATCAACGTCAATATTTTTGATTTTGAAGCTATCAAAGAACGTGTCGGAGAAGCAGATAAAAATTGAAAAAATAATTCTTGTAAAGTCCAACAATGGCATTGCATTGTTTGATAAAAATTTTTAATACAAATATCACATATTTATTACTGTACCATTTTAACAAAATAAAAAAAAAAAGCCAATGCCATTTTTTACATCTTATTTCATATGTATAGAGATCGTACATTTGATCGAAACGGTCAACTTCTCCTATCCCTTTATTGCAAAAATTAATAATTGATGGATGGTTGTTTGACCGTAACGTTAGATCCTTCTTTTTTTAACCAACTGATGCAGAAATTTTTATTTTAAAAATGCTGTCATCATTCAAATTGTTTGCTTTACTTAACTATTATTATTCCAACGTGTTATAATATCAATAGTTACATAAAAAATGTAATGGGATCTTCGTTTTTCCCTTTTCAGCTCTTTCAGAGGAGCTTTTTCTATTCATTTACTATTTTCTTGATCTTGTGAAGGAAAAAGTACTACATCTAAATGCTCTGAATGCTGAATAGCTTGGTAGTCATCGTCCTCCGGATTACGGTCTCTTAAATAATTCGAAAGCTCTTCAACATCGGTAAAAGCATGGTTACGTAAGATAATCATTTGATCTCTCTCTCGCCCTTACCACACTAAACGTTTTGTTTTAAAAGCCTACTTTTGCTTATAAAACTTGTTAATAATCAGTAAGTTGAGATTTTTTTAGTAAAAAGTATTTTAAAACTTGTTGATCAGTAAAGTACAATAAAAACGAGGTTTTATAAATTACAAAATAAATGTCTAGGATCATAAAATAAAGCTCCCACATTATTTTCCACCATCCATGGTATAACACGTACAATTTAAAACATTTTTTTACTAACAAAGTCTCAACATAATGTTTATTCCCAAGTTTTAGAAGCAAAAATAGCATTTTACAACTAAAACATTTAGGGGGGGGTGAGGGTATGAGAGAGCAAATGCTCATTTTATGTGACTATAACTAAACTTCTGCTCAATGTTGACATAAAAAATAAGATTGCAACAAATAAAACGTTCTACAAACGTAGAATTTTTTATGAACTCAGTTTTAATACTTTGTATGTTTATAATAAACTATTTAGGAGCATCTTAAAATTTGTATTACTAGTTTACCAAAACAAAACATTAAATGATTATTTGCCTATTGATGGTCGCAAATCAATACCACGTAAGTCAAAAATGAGGATTTTTGAGGAGGTAAATAAAACTGCTTAATTGCTGTTTGCAATGATATTGTTGAAAATAAATTTAGCACGTAATAGTAAATCGACTTCCAAAATACCTTTTTCAATGTATTTCCCTAAAGGCTTTTAATTTTTTTTTCGTATTAGAGTTAAATCGTTTTTTTTTGGACTTACAAGGTTTTGATTGAGATCATCGATATGATAAATCATACGATGGACGCTAATGCGTTAAGATAATTTTTGTAATTTAATGTAAAACTATTAACTTTTGTTAGCAGAACTTAAACTTTTTTGCTTAATTTAATGCATTTTTAATCGTTGAAAGTAAAATAATATATTTCAAATTACGTGAAATAGAGTAAACAAAAAAGTGAAAAGCAGATGTTGACCGCTTGTATTCGTCAATTCACAAACAAAACAAACTTTGTTATGTATCGTGGAAATGACGCCTTGTTTGAATTGGTTATAAAACAAAGCAACTTCAAGGACTTTCTCAATGAAATTGTTACTAAATTAAATGACTTTTCAGAAGACTCATATGTAACCATGAGAGCATATTCAAAATAGTGGAAACAATAACAAGGGCTTAATATCGGAAAAGTGTTAATCATGTTCGATTATTTTTTCAACAATTTTGGCTCACTGAATTAATATATTTTTTAAATACCCTATTGCATTCTTCATAATCTCTAAAAAATATTATTTATTTTTGATAACGAATATTTAAGGAAAAGTTAAATTGTATAAATTATGTTTTTTTGTCAATTGCTGTTTTTTCAGGAAAGCTCTCAAATATTTTGCATCTTTATTCTTTTCAACATAAAGAACCTTTTGAACCAAAAGCCACTTTCAATTCCTTTGACAAGCCTCTTGCCCAATGATACTGAGGAATCGTTTTTCAATACTTTTCTGGGTAGCCTATAGTGCCTTTATAATTGTTCCGGATTATTCACGCTTGTGCCCTACTTATACACAGGATCGTGTATAGTTGGCATTAGAAACAACTTTTTTCTTTACTTGTTTTGGCATGTTATATAGGGTGTTTGATGCATCGTTTGCCAAATTGACGTGGCCGAAAGGAGAGGTCATTTGCTATCTTTTCAACCCGAATAATTCATTCTTAGCCCCACGGATTTTTTTTATTTCAACTTTTTACTGTATGTTTTGAAAAAGGCGAAAATTAAGCATTTAAATTTAAATAAAAAAATTTAGTTGTAATTTTAATGTGTACTGTTGTATGGATCTATTAAAATCAAAATTATTTGCAAGGAACATCTAGTTTTCTTTCTATAAACTTACAAAGTTTTTGGAAGAACTTTTTTAAAATGTTTTCTAGTCTATTCCCTTTTCAACTGAATGCAATATGACATAAAAAACTTTTAATTCGAATTCGTTCATTTTCTTATTGATTCGGTTCCCGACCAATTCAGTTTACAACCGATTCGGTTTATGACTGATTTGATTTGCGACCGAAGTGAAGGAATAGTGAGATTATTAAAAAGCTTTGATGACATATTGCATACAGGGCGAGTTCGGCATTGATATCTTGGAGCCTCCGCGATGCATTCTACTTGTCGCTCACGTGATCACAAATTCTATAAAATGTCATAGATCACGTGAGCGACAAGGAGAATACATCACGGAGGCTCCAAGATGTCAATGCCGAATTCGCCCACAGTCAGAAAGAAGATAAACTAGAAAACCTCGTTCAAAAACTTTGTAAATTAATAAAAAGAAAACTAGATGTTACTTGCAAGTATTTTTTATGATAGAACCACACAACAGTACGCATTAAAATTACAATTTAATTTGAGGGTTATACCAACGACTTTTTTTTTAATTGTTTTTTTTAAATGCTCAATTTTGGCATTTTTCAAAACCTACAGTAAAAAATTGAAATAGAAAACCCATGGGACCAAGAATGGATTATTGGGGCTGAAGAGATAGTAAATAACTCCTCCTTTCGGGCACGTCAATTTGTCAAACATGCATCAAACATTCTGTATGTAGATAACGCCTGAATATTGTTGCTATAAAATTTCTTGCCGCATTTTTTTTCTCTATACTTTCATCCACTCAATATTAACTATTGTTTAATTACTGAATTCTACAAATTCGGAAAATTCTTAGGAAGACATTCCCTTGCAAATATGTACAAAGGTTTTATGCGGTTGTGCTTCAAAATAAAAAACTGTCTTCTCTGTTATTTGATCATTGTATTATCTTATGCAACAAGTTACTTTTAGTAGTTGAGAACTTCACTTGGGATCGAAAGATATTTTTCTTATAAAGAAATTTCGTGTTTTATAAGAGTACGTACTAATTTCTTGCACTTGTGGTTTGGTATGATTTCCCTTTCTTTTAGAAATTCTATAATTTGTGACAACTTTTCGCCTATAAAATTTATGATTAGCAGGGATAAAGAATTGTTTTTGAAAATTGTATTTGATCATTTTAATAGGTTATTTAAACAATTCTCTTATTATATAACACTTTATTACATCTTTATATGGAGTATACATAATTTCGGTATTTGTAGAATTGATAATTTTTTTGGAAATTCCAAATTAAAAGATATAGATTAAAGATATGGGCTTTATTATTAAATATTGAATAAAATTCAATGAAATCTTCGACATCGAAGTACATATAATATCACATTTATGACAACGGTATTTAAAACTGTGTATCTACACTCTGTACAATATTTTCATAATTTTAATTGTGCCAAAAATCACACATTCTGTCTCAATTTTTCCTAAAATTTTATACAAATTTGAGAATCTTCACTCTTTTTATGTACATACTTACTTATTTGAAAATATCGAAATTGTTTTCTGCTTTATGTGAATTCACATCAAGACCTTAACAATTGAAAATATTGATAATTAATGTCTACTAATTTCAACATATTGGGACACAAATAACAATACTTAAAGAAATTTAGCGAAGAAAAAGATGAACAATAAAAAGTTCTTTTGGTCCCATATAACATAGACTTTAAATAACATAAAAAAAAACAAATTATTGCTGTATTTTCAAGCACCACTCTGCACCCTCATACATAAAGATTTCATTCCAGAAAAAGTTTAATCGACTACAGATATGCACATAATTTATAGGAGAACCTCTTTTACAGGTATCTCGACAGTACGATAACAAACATTTACTTACATTCTTATTAATCGAAAAGAAAAAGTATTGTTTGTTATGGTAATACACGTTTTAAAGAGATATGTTATTTACGATTCAAACGCAACTCTCTTGTTGACACCCCATCAGGGGCGTTCGGACCGTCACGACCTCTCTATGGTATAGTCCCGGCTTCGATGTGGGAAAAATCGCAGTTACTGGTGAAATAATCGGTGATGTTCTATTGTTATTGGGAATGGGCGGTGGAGGCCTTCGAGCGTGATCGATTTTTGTGTAGATCGTCGATTCATCTCTTTTTCTTAAAGTGGCGTAGGGCTGTTGATTTTGCTTTTGGCCACCACCATTTTGAATTGGATCCAGAGAATTTGGTCGAGCTAATTGAAGTTCGGCATAGACCACTTCGTTATTTGATGTCTGAAATTTACAACATAATATTTTTTGAAAAAAATGATTTCAATTATTTTCCGTTAAAATCGAAACTCTTTGAAAAGTCTTTAAATGGTTTTTCTGCGCGATATCTTCGAGGGTTTTTGCAAATATTGACGCAGCATTGTCGGGCGAGGTTTTATATTTTCACACGCTTTTTATTTCTGTTTAAGACCTCTTTAATATATCTCTTAAAGAACTTATAACTCCAAACCAACCATTGTTTCCTATGTTAGCACATTTTAACCTAAACATAGACACCACTAGATATTATCTTGGGTGGACATCACACGAACGGTGGCCAAATCAAATTTTCTCTTTATTTGTCACGGTAGTATCTCTCAGTATCCATCTGTTATATGTCCCTAGGGAAATTAAGGTGTTCGTGATTGATGTTTTCACCTTTACTGGCTCACTGTCCAAATCCCAAGCTTTGATGTTTCCGATAATTGTCACGATTATGAAATATTAACACAAATTTCTATTACAGAGGGAATTGTTGATGTTATTCCAGAGGAGAAATAGTGGCGGTAATTGGTTCTTACACTGTCGTATCGATGACAACGCGTTAAAATAAAGACATCCCTTATGCAAATTTTCACGTCGACGACGACGTCTTATAAATGTATGCCATCCCATGAATATTGAATAGTCAGGGTTAGTTTGCATGCTATGTATTTTGCAAAACTTTAGCCGAAATTTATGTAAAGAATTTTCAGTTGTAACATCGTCCATTTTAAAGGAGAAAGAATTAAATGACACCATTGACCAGTCATGTTATGTTATAATTCATTTGTTATTACGAAGGTGGTTAACAATAAGTAAATCATTTGTGTATTCTAGGATTCTTCAAGGATTTCAATTATCATCAGATACATCGTCATCGTGTTTAATCAAAATAACAATTGCTTTCCAAATTATTTTAAAATATATACCCGATAAAAAGACAATTGAGGATGCCGGCCAGAATGACTTTTTATCTTTAGTTTGTGCTTAGTTTCAAGAGATGCTGGGTTTGATTTTTTGAAGTAACTTTTAACTGCTTTGTCAAAAAAATTAAGCAATAGCAAATTTTAACACTTTCCACTGAAATATTATATTCATGTATTTCTTTGTGTAGGCGTTCCAATATTAATTGTCACATAACTTCCAAGCAGTTATTTTTCTAGTTTCGACAAGATTTTTGGAACAAATATAAGATTTAGGGATATTTAGAGATTAAAATATTTTTTTTAAGGAAATCTCCAGATATAGAACTGAAGTGTTGTAAAAATGGTAGACCAGAGGTGGTTTTAAATTATGAAAACGGGGTAAAAGGAAAGCGCGTTTCTTAATTTTCCATGAGGATTTAGGTTTTCAACTTAAAACACAAAAAAAGTCATTAGGGATTAGATCGGGATTAGTGGAGGATTAAGAAATTGTTTATGTGTTGGCTTAATAATGTAAAGGTAATATTAGTACAACCAAATTGAATGATTATGATTGAAATGTCCAAAAGTGAAAACCAGAGCAATAACAAAAATCATATTGAATGATTCACTTCTATGTTTGTACTATTGATTTTGATGACTTCATCCAAATTCAAAGACAGAATTGAACCGTCTAATATCGCCTTAAGCTTAATAATAGGCCTGTTATCAGAACTATTGTAGAGCCTCTTTGACCAGGCTTTTTGTGCCTTACGGCCTCTAGATGCATGTTTACGTAGTATTTTGTATTGGTTCATAAGTTAAAGTTGTAATCTACAAGTAAACTTTCTTGTAGTCTAAAAAATTTGTCGTCATCACTCTTCCGGTTAATTACTGAACTTTGAAATTCTTTGGGACTAATTCTAGCTCTATAAATATCATTATTTTGTTTGTTTTTTTTCGATTCATGTTCGTAAAAAGAAACATATGTCTCACCTTTAATCACAATTCTCTCAGTAATATGTCCGATATTATGTTTTCATTTAAATGTCGAATTGTAAAATAAATAGTCGATAGGTCAAATTGTTTTTTTACTATACTTAATTAAGTAAATTTTGCTGTGCCAAAATGATAATTTTTAAGAGAATATGTAGCATTTTGAAAACATCATAAACAATAATTTAGCGTTATTTGCATCTATAAATTCGAATTAATTCTGTGTCACCAGAAAGTTTACGTTTGAAAGCGTACATTAGGGCTGCGGTTTCGCTGAACATAACTCGTGAAATTTGATTAGCGTACGTTCTCCTGGTTTTTGGCGGTCCCCGACTCAGACGCTCAGAATCAAACAAAATTTTGTGTGAGGCATAAATGACTTTTGGATTTAATTAAATCCCCCCAATATCCAACTAAATTTAACGAAATACTCTTTTCATCCACTCCTAAATTACTCACTAAGAATCAATTTTTTTAATCAGCTTCACTAACATTTTAATGTTAAATAATTGATAGACCTAATAAATTTCGCTTTTAATTAAAATAAACTCGAGGGCGAAGATTATGGCTACGAAAATGGCGAAAATTTCCAGATAACGGTGACCGAAAAGCAACTTTTCAAAAACAAAAAAAAACGTAAACAGAGAAAGGAAATATTTATTAAAAGTAATTGAAATTAGAATTTGTGAAAGAGATGTGATGAGGGAGCGGGGGGTCTAATTTAAACGTAAATAATCTCCCTCCTCTCCCTCTTTCTCTCTCGCTTGCTCACTCAGTCTTCCCGATGACGACGACTAAATTGAAAAATTTTCATTACAACCACGCCTCCAGTTTTTGTTGAGTATAAATTAAAATTCTGTCAGACAAAATACACCTGGATTTTCGAGGGGGATTTATTTCTTGTTTAAAGCGGACTTGAAACAATGTCGAGGATAAATGATAAACTACAAAACAAGAATTAAAGTATCATTTTCCAAGGGGGGATGAGTTGGGATTTCGTTTTTACGACCTTTTTATATAATTTTAAATAATTCGTGATTTATTTTACCATTATACGCAAAAAAGACTAATAGTACACATTCGTTAAAAAAGCCTAATTGGGTTTTGTTCATTGCATACTTA
Source organism: Hypothenemus hampei (assembly GCA_013372445.1). Classification (NCBI taxonomy): domain Eukaryota; kingdom Metazoa; phylum Arthropoda; class Insecta; order Coleoptera; family Curculionidae; genus Hypothenemus; species Hypothenemus hampei. The sequence goes on from JABRWK010000008.1 coordinate 943,476, forward strand.
TTTGTTTATAATTAGCAACACAAAATAATACAGCACATTTTTTAAAACAACTTTACATTTACCATCTAATGTTGTTTAGTGTTGACCATAGAGAGAATGTTGACTTACAAGTTCGGCATTTCGTAGACAAATGATTAATTTGTGAGTTTTGGTCATACATTTTTAGTAAGTGTTGATTTTAAAATTGCGCAAGAGGACGCTGTTATAACTATATATTTTTTTTAACATAATTAACTATTATCCGTAGCCTCTGTAAAAAAAAATTCTCTATATCCCAGGTGCAAATTTGTTCGTAAACTTTAAAAGGAAAGATTCCATGGGCGCTGACTTAGCACTTTTCAACTTTCGCGCCATAAATTTCCCTTCTGGTTATTTATTGGATCGAAAATACCTCGAATTTCCTCAAGCTCGATTATAATTACCATGGACCAAGATGAGAAAAACTATATACAATTTTGTTAATTAATTTTCTTCGTCAAGTAGCAACAACGAAATTAAAAGAAAAAGAAAGAAAAGTAGATTTCTTTGTTTTAAACTTACATTTGGAGATACGAAATTCATAGTCCTCGCCATGTAAGCCTCTGCTAAAGGCGTAATGTTGTTGTGCATCGTAGATTGGGTTGAAACTGGATCGTTGCTGGGGTTACTCTGTACGGAAACGACTGAATTATTTAAACCTGGAGTTTGAACTGCCGAGCCCAATTGATAATCGGAATCTGTGAAAATTTATTTACATTTATTAAAAAAATTAACGGTTTCAACTTCTCTGAATTGCAGCTAATTTTTCGTTTGGAAATTTGCAAATTAACTAGGTGCTGTCGGGAATTTTATCGCAACTTAATGAGAATTAATTAAATTCCGTATTGAAGTGAAAAATCCTTTAATTCAAGTTTCCAGAGTATTTGTCTTTTTCAAGCAAATAGCAAAATTGCTCGTGAAATATCAATATGAAATGATTTGCTTTTTTATTGTCAATATTCAAATTTAAATAAAATATTTCCTTACCTTTATTCGACGGTACAACGTCTGGATTCTTATCATCCTTCTCGAACAGATCCTCACTCTCGGACCTCAACGGCAACATGACTTTATCCTTCACTGCTAGAAAGCGGGGTCTTAACGACCGATTCGAATCCTCTCTTCGTGCTTGACGGATCTTCAGGGCCCCCAAAATTATGACAGTGACGACCAGTAGAGCGGTGACCAAACCCACAAGGATGCCCAGAACTGGAGCTATCTCGATTTGATCCCGGGTGCCCAAGGATAACACTATGTAAAGAAAATAACATAGGCAAAACGGTGACATTTATTACTGTTATTATTAGAAAATTAGTTTCGAAAAGCGTTTATTCCTAATTAGAGAAGAGAGAGGTATTAATCAATTTTCAAAGTGAAAATGATAAGGGTATAACGTTGATTGATAAGGGAGATGTTGAAAAGGAGGGAAGTGCTCGAGAGCTCTTTCAGCTTCCCATGCAACGTAATAAATTTTCGGTCTCGTCACTAGAGTAGTTTTAATGAAATAAGTTTTGATGTAACTAGTGGTAAATAAAGCTTAATTAAAATCCAACTAATTTAAACTGAAGGGGCGCCACTGATGACCACAACCACTCTATTAAACTCTTTTATTTGTATAAAATGGCGACTTCTTTTTAGAACTTTTCAACCGTTCCTTTTTCATAGTGTGCAATTATTAAACCCGTTCTTCGAACTTCTTTGAAACCCCACTCTCCTAATTACTATTTACGTCTTTTCGGTACTATTCAGGTCAATGTTCGAGTTTTCAATTAATTTTTTTTTCCGGGACTATTAAAAATACAAAGAATCGGAACGTGTTAAAACGTAATACATTTTCGCATAAAGAAAAATGTATTTCTGTCCAAGTGTCAGTTTCTGCTTTCAAATTATTCCTTTAAAATATGCGAACCACAACTGAAATTGAAAAATACATGTCCAGAGAAAATGGACCATGTACCATGTGAGAGAAAATTAAATTAGTATGCAACGAAGGTAGCCGTTCCAGATAAATCGCTTTGAAAAATGGCACAAATTACCTTTCGGTTGGCGAAAAAAGCTGTCGATTTTCGCAAAAACACAAATCTCACCTGTTTGTTTTTCGGCAGTTTTCAATGTAAATCCTTCGAGGAGCACAGGCTCGCTTCGGCCTTTGCCGTTGGCCGCATAGATTACCATTTTCAGTTCTTTGCCTGGATCGAGACCACTCACTATAAATAGAGGAAATTTCGAGGAAACATTAGCTTGAATGGTCCCAGTTTTCCCATCGTAAACCTGAAAAGGAACATTGAGTTTTCAGCCAGTTTAAAAAGAATCGAACATCCGAATTCAAAGAGTTTAAATTAAGTTCCAAATTCATTGTTTTAACACTGTGTATCCTAGGATAAGGTCCGTATTTCTGAACGTCCCTTGACAACTAACCAAGAACCACTTAAATTAAAATTTCATTGGAAAAGTTTTGTTGGCCAAAATTTAAATAAACTAAGATGCAATTTGAGTACCAATATGGGCCAGCAAGATGAATCCATATTATTAAATAAACCAAGTAAGAAATGGTCAAAGTTAAACCGTTGCAATGAGGTTAATATGACCCGGGGGGGCCTCCATGTCCATGCGAATACCACCATCCAAACTAATTAATCAAGCACTAATCGTGGCACTGAGATTACATGGTCTGAAGCCCCATTTTAACCGTTTCTCCGTGAGTAATGGTTATTATTACATTACGACGTATATAGTGACAGCGTTCATACATAATTGTTTGCATGGGGATTGCTCCGAGGCCGTTACGACCAATATAGTTTCGTAAACTTTCGAAAACTGATCGAGAATGGCTTTGTACATTTTCTCTACTCGTTTACACACACGGAAAAAAACACTTTGGTTGTCCACATACACACATATGTTTAATCCCCCCTTGAGGCGATCGAAGGATGTTCCCGTAAACTTTATTGAGGATTCCGTTTCCCGGTTATTTTCTCTTCCATACAGAGTCGTTCGTTAATTAAAATAGATGGGAATTAAACTTCACGTGCTTAGAAGTTCAGGCAAGAGTTACGGATTCTCTTTGATGGTCTCGTTTTTAACTTTACTAATATGGAGACTAAGTGAAATTCTCTTTCAAATTAAAATCACTTAATTTAGTATATTTTTCTATATAGGGTCTTTTCCTCAATTCTGAATTCTCTTAACGGCATCATTATACACTCATCCAAAAAATTAAAGGAACAAAAATTTCTTGTCAATTTTTAGGTGTTTTTTGGAGAGCTGTATCTCTGTGAAAAATTATCGTATCGAGATGAAAAAACAAGCATTTTAAAGCTCCAAGTCTCTAATTTTCAGATCTTTCTGCAGAAAATTTTTTTGAGCTACGATTATTGCGCAATCGAGCGGAATAGAGCGAGAGAAAAATTTTACAAAATTTTCTTTTTCTTTTGAAGGCTCCATGGGCTCAGGAAAATTTTTTTAAGCTATGTGAATATATTGGTCAGTTACACTGCTTATTTAGCTTCAATTTGCTTTTTTTGGAGCCTCTATAGGTCAATTTTTTGCTGAGATATTGGACTTTGAATGGAAAAGGGCCCTTTTGTCTTCGATCGTTGATATCTCAGCAACCAATGGTCGCATAGGA
>JABRWK010000008.1:948426-959531 GCA_013372445.1 Hypothenemus hampei
AGGGCTAAAGCTTCCGTGCCCATTATAATTCCAGTTTTCGGATTCGGTTGCATCAATTGTTTCTTGAAAGAAGAAAGGAGCAATTCTTTCAAAGCGATGAAATAAAAGTTCGTGAAATTGTTGTCATAAATTAAATTTCTTAAATGTTTTTAAACTTTTTTCTATGAATGTCATAAATAAAATCACGGGACATTAAGTTTTTTCTTTTATTTTAACCAGCTGTTAGTTAATGCAGTAATTTGCTCTTATTATTGATATATTTGTCTGTCGACATGTATAAAATTGGAAATATATTTTTCTCGAAAACGAATTTCCTTTTAAGTTAACCCCCCTCCCCCTTTTGTACTCTACTCGTTTGATGGGGAACATAGCAGTAAATTTTTCATAGACGTGACTCCGTTTTATTTGGCCCAGGACATCGTTTAAGGGAAACTATACACATTCCTCCTTACGATACCCAGAAAATAAATGTCCATTATTTATATTGCTTTGAGAATGTCGTCGGGAATAAACTATTATTGAGAATAATAACCCCCCCGCAACACTCTTCGGGGTTGTGTTTAACACATTTTCAAGACATCTTGAAAGAAGAAAAATAACACGGACCTAATTAAATGTTCGCACAGAGGATTATATGAATGACGATTTCTTTTTCTTGTCACTCGTGTTACTTCTTTATTAAAAATTTAAGAATATATTATGAAATTATTAAAATATATTATGACAACATCGCAACTGCTGGCATGACACTATTTCAATTTGTCATGTTAAACATTCTCAGTGTAGGCAAATGGAGTTCTCATTTAGAGTAATATGGGAAATTTTTTAATGTTAGGCTTACACTTTACGAAAATTCGAGTCACTACTTCAAAACGTTGTTAAACATACCAAGCACGACTTCCATAAACTAAACAGTAAAGACGCGATTACTGGAAAGAGCTCTCATAACATATGTTTAATAAAGTTGTTCTTGAAATTCTGTGTCATTTAAATAAAAAGTTGTCTCTGTTATGTTCAAAACTCAACCCATAACTTTCCCCATACATTGCCCGAGACAATTTATCAAATCGAACACAGACATTAGGTACAACTTACATTGTGTTTCCAAACAACTTTGTAAGCCTTGGGATTTGCGTTGACTTTGCATTCGAAATAGACGTCGTCGCCCTCCTCGATATCCTTTGGATTCAAATGGGGACTGAGCGATAAATTCACAATTGGCAAATCTGAAATATATATTTTTCCCATACATGTACATTAACAATTACCTATTTTATAATGCTTACAATAGACATTCAAATTTAAACTGGCCTCGACAATTCCATTGTTCATTTTCGTATTTGTAGCACGACATGTGAGAGTTCGTAAGTTGTCTTCTCTTGTTGGGGTATAAATCAATGTAGAAAAAGTTGAATTCTATTTAATTTTAAAGAAAAAAAATTATTTTCAAGAGTAAAGTAGTTAAGTTTGTACTCACCGATATTGTTATGTTGTGCTTTGAAGTGATTAATTCTTTTCCATCAAGCAGCCAAGTGATTTTAGCTGGCGGCCTGGACCCGAACGTCTGACAAGGAATTTCGTATTTTCTGTCGGCGCTGAAGGGATTCTTGCTGTTCAAAATTTCAGTGCTCACAGGCCGGACTGAAATCAAAACGAACAAATTGGAAGGAAAATGGTGAAAGGCCCCAAAATTCAAAATACGTTATTGCATATAAAGAGTAAGAAAAGTGTTTTTATAAGTGTTTCAAATTCTAAATCCATTAAGTTACCATTGAAAGCAAAAAAAATTATACTGCCAATAAAATGAATTCGCAAATTACTTCGAATGAGGCCCGGCACGAAAATTAGGAAAATTGATCAGAAACACTGGGCGGCAGAGGTTAATTTTGACGCAGTTAAACACGCAGCTTTTCGACATTTCGCCAAACACGAAAAGTTGCAATCTGCAAAGTTTATGTAACAACGCGCGGCCCAAATAGTTGATGATCGCCATAATAGTTACTATACACATTCAAAGTAAATGTGTTATTTAAATTCAACTTCGATTTAGTCTAATGGCAATCAGGTAAATAATTGATTGTTTACTGAATTTGTCCCAGTTAAACCTAAACAGCATTGTCAATTGTAATATTTTTTTTTGTGAATAGTGAAAAACAATGTTATTATAACATGATTATGGATATTTGACAGTTCACTCTTAAGAATGCCGTTCAAGGAAGAAGCATTCCTTTATTGAAATATTTCACGACGGGCTTGATCCTAAAAGACCAATAGAGTTTGATAAAAAAGTGCTACAAATCCTAGAATTAACTGAAAAACGAAGATTAATTCATAAAAACATTCATTGACTCCTGTTTGCTACTGAAAAAGTTAGCAAATTTAGCAAATATGAGGCTTCTTGTGCGCAAATAGTAAATGGGTACTATTTTTGTCGTCAAGTCTCAAGAATTAACCCATTTTGATCCAAATAGTGATTTGCGACAGAAAATTCAGTCCAAATGTCAAGCATTGAATACGATACAAAAGAGCAGACTAAAAAATGTCTATGCCCTTAGAAAATATGTATTATGTGTATTTTGAGATATGAAAAATTCAATTAATTATCCAGATTAAATAAATGACAATAAAGGAGATTTACAGCAAGTAGCTTATGTTAAAGTTAGAATACATTGAAATTAAAAGAAAAACTTTTAATTTCTTATCGCAGTTAAAATTGAATCGGTCATTTCGAAAAGGGGTCAACTCCATTTTTTTTGGAAATTGACTTTTTGGCGGTTTCAGGTTTTTTAAGCTACTTATTGAAAGAATTTTTTTGATTTTACGGAATTTCAGGTAAGATAAATGTATTCTCAAGAAAAAAAAAATTTTTGGGAGAAGGTTTTTTGGAAAAAATTAAATTGATACAATGTTTTTTGTATCTTTTGAAAAATTCGTAAAACTGGTGTTGACCCCTTTTTGAAATGACCGATTCAATTATATTATTTATATGTCGTCAGTCCACTACTAAAGACACGAATATGCAAATTTGGCTTATTTCACCTAATTGTAAGTGTACTAGTGGATGTAAAAATCTTCAAAGTTTTTATTGACAAAATCACAAATGTGTACTTCAACTACAACTTACTCTACGCTGGTTTTTTTAATTTTTTTTTGTATTTGTTTTATGACAGATGGGAATATTCAACCTTCATTTTCTTAAAACTGAAAATTTTCACATTCGTGGCTTTGGCAGTGGACCGACGATATGTTCTTTATTTATTTATTTAGATCAGTTTTCAAAGGAAATTTACCGTGAATGTTGGAGCAGCTGTTATAAGTAGGACCTTAATTAGACCATATTATTTAACAAATAATTAAAACTGTGATAAAAAATTTTAAAATTAAAAATTGTTTATTTGCTTTTAAAAGTATTATTTATTTTTTTAATTTTCGTTTGTTAAATTCAAATCTTAGCTAAAGTAAAGTACTCTTTTCAATACTTTCATAAAACTTTCTTTTTAATTTTTAAAATTTTAATTTTTATTTTTTTACTTTGAAATTTTTTTAACTAAATAGATATTTTCTAAACATTTGTGTTCTTTTTAGCAAATATCTGCTTTTTAAACCATTTTAATTTATTAAGATTAATTGCTTCAATTTTTAAAATTTTTATTAAGAAACTTTTCACAACAAATGAAAGACTATTGTCTAAGGAAGTTTACAATACCATTTGAATAAACTTTGACAGAAAAGTATAGATAAAATCCACGGTTGAATTTGAATGTTTGTTTTTTTACAAACTAGTAAAATCATGTTTATGAAGTTCTAGGTAAGCCATTTTAGATTTTATTGCTTAAACAATCTATTCATACCGAAAAAGAAGTTTACTACATTTTTGTAATAAAAAAGCTTGTTCTTCTACACCTCAATATTTGTAGAAAAACACGATTAAATTGAAAAATATTAAAAATGTCGTTATTTCGAAAATTGGAACATTTCCTATAATACTATTTTTGATTAAATCAATTCAGAATGACCTCCTCTAACATCCTATTCAGTACCCTCCACCTACTAAACATCCTGTATAGGAAATTTAAGGACAAATATCCTGATTTACCACAGATAAATGTATACTGTTATAATATAGAAACAAACACAAAGGCGCTCAAACCTTTTGGAAAAACAATTTCAACATATTCGATTTCAACATAAAAATGGTTTTATTTTTGAAAACTAGATATATGGGTATAAGAATGTTAAACGTCTTTTGAAAGCAAATTTTTGAGGCTTTAAGATTCTCCAATAAAATAGAGGATGTTCTATTTAAAAAAATTCAGAATTTGTTAATAATTACCTATTCACTTATAATTATTATAAGTGAATCTGGTTTAAGATTTGTATGATATAGCGTTATCTTAACCATAACCATAGCGCGGTTTATTAGAACTGTGTACGGTAGGGTTCATTGAACTGTTTTCAAAAACTCCATTGTTTATTTTATGGACTTAAAACATAAAACTACCTCTGTGCCTTCGAGGCAAACTATGTTAAGTCACATAATGTAAGTTTAGAGATAGCGTTCAAAAAATTTAAAAAAAATGGCGCTTAAAAAATTTTTTCAGATATATTTCTTAACAATTAGAATGGAATTTGACTCAGTAATGTGATTTTCACAAATTTTCTGTAATTTTATTTCACTTTAGACTTGGCAGTGTAACATTTTTGTAACTATTGCGGTTTTTTGTGATTTAATATAGTTTGCCTCGTAGGTACGGACATGGCTTTAATTAAAGCATGGTGTTGTAGCAAAAAACTACGAAATGACTGATTATCTCGAAAATTATCATTCTTAGATATAGTATTATCGTACGTATTAACAAAAACATTTAAAAATTGATGACTATTTTAAAAATTAAGGAAAATACAGAGCTTCTCATTTAAAATATCAAAATAGTTACTGGATTTCAGTGGAATCAGCAATGCTACATTTCACTTGAAATAATTTAGACAGATGGAACAAACCACTTACTAAAGTTACCAAATTTTCTCGACAATCCTACAAACCGTTTTCGATAAACATTTAAGATTTCATGAGTCATGAATCACCCTGTATAGATTACCTTTACTCCAATTGAAGAAAGACCCAATTCGTAGATGAAATGTTTTAATGCAGCATAGATACATAGTTGTTTACGATAATGTTCATCATTTTGTCATTTCCAACAAGTAGCAATATAAAAGGTTGATCAAATAAACACATGTTAACTATCTTTTAAATATTCTATCAACGCCCTTATTTCATTTAACCTCTATTGAAACTGGGTACGTTAAAATTCTTTAAACTGCCTCCAAAAAGTCACTTGGTTCTGGATTCAAAGTACAAAACACTATGACTTTAATTAAAACAAGGTTTCCCAGCAAAAACCAAGGTTTGATTTGTTGCTTTGAAAATCATCGTTGATAAGTATTGAAAAATATTAATAAACAACGTGTGAAAATTCATGACTCTTTCAAAAATGAAGTTAAATATATATACCGTCCTATTTCAAATAATAAAATTGTTACTACTTTTCAGTAGAACTGGCAACCTTGAATCATTCAAAATGATTTAAACGGATGAAGCAGACCGGCTTACCAAAGTTAACAAATTTTTGGGACGTTCCACTGAACCCTTTTCCGAAAACGTCTAAAATACCATCGACTGTGAATCATTCTACATACTAATATGTTCTTGACATATAAGCGAAGCGACAGTTAAAATGGAAATAATTCCGTATATAAATTAATAGTAAAATCTGTTGAAACGAACAAAGAGACACAGAATGGGTTCCATTAACGCTAGGGTTGAAATTCTGTATCGAAATTTATTTATGGAATCATAAAGATTAAAAAAACTGAAAAAGGTTTTAGATATTATACATGTATTATTTATGTATTATACTATACGTATTCTTTATTTATACAATGGACTGATCATTATGTGAAGATTTTTGATTTTTTGTAGTTAGTTCTATCACTTCATTTTGAATCTTTATCAGTTTAACGTTTCAATTGAAAAGAACAAGTATTTATTGGACTGATAAGAAAATCGGTTCATGGATGATAAAGACGATGTTGTCTAAATGGAAGCGCGAACGTTCAATTTTCCACTCAGTGCTGTTTTCTTTCGGAAATCTAAGCAGATAAGTTGCTTAATATTATTATCAGCTCCGTTGGTTTTGTTTGGTGTTAAAGTCACGTAAAATGTGTCCTTTTCCGCTCGCTTTAACCCCGCTTATAAAATATCCTTCCGGTAAGTTTAAGGTAAAATTACAATTTTGAGCAGGGCAAAAGAGAGGAAAAAAAATGGATGTAGCTATATAAAATGTCAATGCAACATTAAAATTTAAAGGAAGGAAAATCAAGTAATAATTTATTTAAGACGGTTCGGTTGACAAAGCGTAACAGGATTACGTTTGAACGAACTTGAATTCATAAAATATGCACGATATTATTAAATTAGCATATTACAAATAAGCGATAATAAATATATTCTCGGAACATTTATTTTTAAGTTACAAAATAAACACAAAGAAACTCCATCTTATTCGTGTTTGCATTGAGAGAACGTTTAAGATCTAGTTTTCAGCTTTTCCAAACATCCGACATCAATGGAGTTACTTTTGAATATCTGCAAAAAGAATACATTCGCTAAATCTAGCAAGCGGGTCTCTCTGTGTGTGTATGTGTGTGTCTTTTAAAAGGAGTCCAGGAGAATTTTAGAAGCATTTTCTTGTTTGGAATTTCAAAAACGTGCACCGATTTATTCTTTACGGTTTAGCTTTTGTTGTTTTTCTTTTTAACCGTTATAATACTTTTGGAAAAATCGATATAAAAAAACACGTTTCAAGTTAATAATTTCAGAAAAAACTTGACGATTTTGCTCGTTCTTTTATTATTTAAAAGATTTCGAAAGAAAAACGATAAAACCGAAAGAAAGCGAGGCCAATATTTTTAATAAATAATCAAAGCAAAAATAAATAATTTTGCGACAAGGCTTTTCCTTTGTTAAATTTGACTTTTTTGAAAGGATTTTTAAATAATAAATATGTTTGTTGAATTATTAACACGCAAAATGGCATTTCTTTCTAACAATTGGGCAACGAGCCATATTTGCCTGTTCACAAGAGCGTCGAATTATCAATGTAACATTATTTTAAGGTTGTACTGCAACGAGGGCTATGTAGTAAAATAATCATAAAAATTTAAATACACAATCCTTATATCAACATTCACTCCTTTTTAAATTTTTAAAAAGATCTGGACTTTAGAAACCGAGTAATAATTTTTCAAAGTTGAACAAAAATGCATGGATTCTTATGGCAGTGTCGCGATTTTTACCCTTTTTTAATGAAAAAAATACTCGCAGCAGTAGGAGCAAGCCAAAAAACAAATATATTGAAGATCGTGACCATAAAATTCATTAAGCAAAGTTTAAAATTACTTCTGTCTTTAGAAGTAGGGATATTTTGAGTGAAAGAGACAAATTCACGGAATTTGATATTCCCATTAAAAAATCATGGCAACACTGCTCGAACCAATTTGGGCGCTTGATTCGAATTTTAATATTTGACTCAGTATTGTCGTCGACTATTTCAATTAGACACAGAAAATTATTTTGCCATTTCACTTTTAATAATTTCTTAAATTAACTATAGTAACTTTATTATATTATATATGATTTAAAAGATATATAAATATAAATTTTTAATTAATTAATTAATAGATATTTTGCTCAAAAAATTAAACACTTTTTTAATTACAATTTGTGATTTGCTGACGCGCACCTTGCCATTTCTTTCTTCTGAGAATAAGTCTAAAATCCCCTGATAACCGCCCTCTTGACTAACATTTTGTAATATTTGGATTGTTATGCCCGCATCGATAATTTTTTTTTTATTTCTTTGGAAATGATTGTATCAAGAGGAGCTAAACCTATTTTCGCACTTTCAATTCTCATATATTCGGCTAATGGTTGCTTATACTCATATAATTTTGATTCCGGGATTTTATGAATTACCAGTAAGTTGCACAACATTTTTACATCCATTAATGCGTTATGAGCACCAGCAGTATTTACCCCTGAGTTCTGCGCTAATGACTCTAAAGTGTACTTAGATTGTTTTGGTAAAACGTTCCGAAAAATTTTAAGAGTATCAACAAAACCATCAATTATTGTCTCAAATTCCTCGTACATTCCTGCCGATTGAATATTGTTTATTAAACGCACTTTATCAAATGTACAGTTATGGGCAATAAGAATGCATGGCGGTTCACAATCGGCAAGGAATTGTTGGAAGTGAGTTAGAGCATCACGAATTGTTTCGGATTTTACTTTCGTACCCGCAAAAAATAAGTCATCTCCAATTTTTCTTAGCAAATTTTTTGCTGATGCGCTGGAAGAAATTTGTTTTGTGGGCTGAATATAAATATTGAAAATTTTATCATCGCAAATTGCTCCTATTTGAACGATTTCAGCATTAACGGCTAAACTTGTCGTTTCAAGATCAAATACAACAATTTTACCTGCACTGTATGGCAGCTTTGTAAAATCGTTAACTTGGTGCAAAGTTGAACCAACTGAGACTTGTTCGGCGGAAGACAAACAGTCATTAACAAAATCTTGATCGATAAATCCCATACCAGAAACATAACTATCTCCCTCTTTTTGTCCAAGACGATATTTTAGAGCGGTGCGATTATTTTGCACTAAGCGTCGGCGCCTTTTGAATTTTTTGGTTTTAATTTTTTCGTTCCTGCGTTTTCGTTGCAATATCATACCGTCATAAAATTTGTCAGATCTTCGAGTAGTCGGTGATACATTAATGACATTTGTGACCTGTTTTATATACGAGGGTCCAATGTTAATATTGCAAACCGATGCTGCAACTCTAAAATCGCTCGACTCGCTCAATCCGTAACACCTAGTCTTTGGGGCTTTACTTGTCGTAACATGATTAAAATTTTCATTTCTTTGTGTAGAAGCCCCATGTGCAAACTTGCCACATATATCCGCGATAGAGTCGAATAATTTTACGAGACTATCGAATAGTAACTGATCTTTGAAACCACCTGGAATAGTTTTATGCCTATATGCTTCTTTTTCTATTGCATAACGGCACCAGGATGTACAGATTTCATGTCGATTATAAGCATGCAGAGGTATCGCTTTGAGCGATTGTGCTAAGTTATCAGGTCGACCTATGTTTTGAGCAACAGCAAAAGAAAAACATCGCTTTAAATAATTAATAGCTTCAGTTGTCAATTCTTTGTGTTTTGGCTTCAATTTGTACAACTGGCTCAATAAACCTTTTCCTGTATGGTTAGGATCCGATAATTTCACGATCGGGTGTGCAGAGACGTCCCGAACCTTTGAAATCGATGCGGCATCATCATCGCCAGTGAAAATACCGACCTGTAGATTTGATTCTCTTAGAATATTACTATTACACATGAGAGACACAGCTAAATCGCTTTCCATTGCTTTCGCAGTCCCAGAAAAATTATGGCGACAATCGTGATCCGTCGGAGGATGGCCTAAATCACACCTTTTACATTTTCGATTACGGGTGCCGAAATCAACAATTTTCTTCGTTAGGTGCCCAAACAAACAGCCGTAACCACTCAAGCTATCGTAATTACGACCTGCACCACGTTTGAACCATGCCATATCATAGGAAACTGCAATTCGCACTCGACCTTGGTACACGAGAGCCGGATTCGTTTCTTCAAAATTTATTCTGAGACGATTTTTTATAGAATAAATCGGAAGAGTTTGTAACACTGGAATATTCAACAATATGTTTGCATCTTCGAAAATCATGCTGAATATTTCATATGATACAAATATGAATTTTTCAGGACATCCTAATTGGTCACTGTTCGGATCGTCTTGACTCATATCGGGTAAGAGAAATTTCTGACCAAGATGTTCAGGTCTGTGGGGAAAGAGGATAAGGATGTAAATTATTGGGCAGAGCAAATATAGTCGTCCATTAAAAAAATTCAATACAAATATATTTGATAAAATAATAATAATAATAATAAATTAAATAATAATTTTTAAAATTGGACAAACAATTAAAATAGTTAAAATCATATTTACACCATTTGAACCAAAGTCTCGATGCGTTCGATAGTTTGGTGTCTTTCTGCTTGTGCGGCATCATGGCAGCTTTTTTTTGCTACATTTTCGACTGCAAGACCGACGATTCTCTCATGCCGTTTATAAGTATGATCATTAAGGATAGGCACATTTAGATCAGCAAAGAATTTATTTATTTGATTACAACCAATACCTGCGTCGATTGCTCCTAAAATGATTATAAATTTTGAATTATTATAGCGTCGCTATTTATTACTATTTTTAACATTTTTTATTAAATGGACAAATGTTCTTTCTTACCAAGTGCGATTCTGCTATTTATATTGAAAATCTTTCGTCCATTCTTATCATTAGAATAATCACTTGTATAAACATCGTTCAGATCAAGGCAATTGTGACATTTAATTTTGTATTGCTCAGCTTCCCCGATCATTCGTGTTTCGAGAATGTCGTTTAGTGATAGCACACTTTCACAAGTTTTACACTTTAATCCGGCTCGCAGAATATCCAAATTTACTAAACGAGTTCCGAGTCTAGGTTTTTTCACTGGTGAAACTTCGGTCGATTCCCTAACACTTTCAATCTTTCGTTTCATTCTATCGCTGGCACTTTTTCGTTTGAGGTACACAGCTTCACTTACATTTTTGTTTTTCCAACGAAAAATTTTATTTTTCGGAAGTCTATTCATTTTATTATATTTTATTACAAATTTGAAAACTAACACACGTCACTTTACCGAATATTTCAAAAACTGGTGGCAAAAAAGATATGACGTTGCCAAACTTCAAGCTTACTTATCGATGTTTTTTAACATCTAAAATATAGTTTGAAAAAACTTGTAAACTGTTTTAATAACATTTGATTAATACTAAATGCCATTATGCCTCAAAATAATTCAGAATATACTTTACACAAGCTAAAACAATTATTAAAAATTTAATTATTTGAGGTTGGTAAATAGTTTAAATAGTAAATGCTAATA
>JABRWK010000008.1:963236-1065675 GCA_013372445.1 Hypothenemus hampei
ATTTAGATCAGCAAAGAATTTATTTATTTGATTACAACCAATACCTGCGTCGATTGCTCCTAAAATGATTATAAATTTTGAATTATTATAGCGTCGCTATTTATTACTATTTTTAACATTTTTTATTAAATGGACAAATGTTCTTTCTTACCAAGTGCGATTCTGCTATTTATATTGAAAATCTTTCGTCCATTCTTATCATTAGAATAATCACTTGTATAAACATCGTTCAGATCAAGGCAATTGTGACATTTAATTTTGTATTGCTCAGCTTCCCCGATCATTCGTGTTTCGAGAATGTCGTTTAGTGATAGCACACTTTCACAAGTTTTACACTTTAATCCGGCTCGCAGAATATCCAAATTTACTAAACGAGTTCCGAGTCTAGGTTTTTTCACTGGTGAAACTTCGGTCGATTCCCTAACACTTTCAATCTTTCGTTTCATTCTATCGCTGGCACTTTTTCGTTTGAGGTACACAGCTTCACTTACATTTTTGTTTTTCCAACGAAAAATTTTATTTTTCGGAAGTCTATTCATTTTATTATATTTTATTACAAATTTGAAAACTAACACACGTCACTTTACCGAATATTTCAAAAACTGGTGGCAAAAAAGATATGACGTTGCCAAACTTCAAGCTTACTTATCGATGTTTTTTAACATCTAAAATATAGTTTGAAAAAACTTGTAAACTGTTTTAATAACATTTGATTAATACTAAATGCCATTATGCCTCAAAATAATTCAGAATATACTTTACACAAGCTAAAACAATTATTAAAAATTTAATTATTTGAGGTTGGTAAATAGTTTAAATAGTAAATGCTAATATATAGGAGCAGTTCTACCAATTACGAAAAGCTAAACCTCGTTAATATCGCATACTAATAATATAATATAATTTTCTAAAAAAAGTCTTCAATTTAATCAACATAACGATTAGAACTGAGATCTCTGTTAAGTCCTTGTCACCTACATAGATTTTATGTAACGTCTTTTCTTTTTAATTGCGGTTTAACAGTCTCAGATTGAAGTTTCTGACGAGTCTTGGGAGTTGTTCCACATTTACCATCTAAAGAAGTCTAAAATTTTACTAGATCCAAACCTTCTTTAATCCAGATGGCGATTCTTCGAGGTATAAATTTTAAACAATGACAATGACAATGCACAATCTGGTTTCTGTTCTCCCTTCCTCCTCCGCAATTTGCAGTGTGGTTTCTCAACAATAAGTGTGTTTTAATGATTACATTTCATCATTATTTATTGCTAGTAGTTTTTTAAATCTTGGTAAAGGAAACCTCTGCGATCTATCTGACTACTTCCTTAAGGGTACTCTCTGCAGCTAACCTATTCTCTATCTTGTTGTTGTAAATCTCCTAGTGTCCAGGGACCATGGACCACTCAGCATATGGATAATTTTTTACTTCATCCTGGTCTATCCAGTGTCAGTTGTCTCCCACACCACAGATGTCTTTATGCAGTTAGGACTATAGTTGTTTAGAAATATTTCTATGAGGGCATTTTTCAAAAAATTTAAGCCTTAAAAATTGTTAGAAAAAAGTGACATTTTTAGAGAATTTGCCAATGTACTCCAATTGGCTTTATCCAATGGGGATCCTTTTTACTTTGATATTTGCAATTTTGTCGATCCAATGTAATTCCTAAAAGTGCATGTCTATGATGACAAATAATACTGATCTGTTTATAGCACTTTGGTTGTCTCGTGACATTGGTACAAGTACTGAAGTTGAAAATTGTATTGAGTAGCTCATGAAATCTAAAATTGTGTCTTTACATTATTTGGCAATAAATTAGATGATAAGTATACTATCTCGATGCAGTAAAAAATGTATATCTTCTTCTGAGTTCTAGTGTCAACTTCACATAAAAAAAATCATAAATGTTTGGTTTTCCTTAATGAGTCATAATTCTTGTGACAAATTGAAATATTTATAATATAAACATCTTATTTTAAATATTATTTAAATAAAACTATGTACAATTATCACTATGAACTACTATGCATATGAAATGATATACGAAAACTTCTCAAACGAAATGCATAAGTTGGATCTACTTTAAAATATTTCTAGTGGTAATTTTCTTACTTTTTGGCAAATGCCGGAACCGAAATATGTCAAACAAAGTTAAAATGACGTCGTGACCCGGGCCTTTGTTTTAGCTAACAACGTCGTGCTTATGCCAACCTACGTCCCATCAATCATAATATGTCACTTTGTTGCGTTTTGGGTTTAAGCCTTCGCTCAGTGCAAATATCCTTTTAAAGGGAGAGAAACAAAGACAGAACGAAAAAAACCGAACAAAACAAAACGTCAAGCTTAACTTAGTTTTTCGCTTTTGTTGTCTTAATATTACATTTTGTTGAGAATTTATGATGGATTGTAACAGTTTTTTACATTTTTTTTAAAGATATGCTTTTGTTACATCCGGTGTATGTCTCTTATTAGGCCGAACTACAAGAGTTTTACGCAAAAGCCTAGGCGCTATATCAAACTAAACAGATTATTCCCGTTATATTATAACAATTAAATAAATATTAATATGGTCAGTCATAATGTCCCCGCAAGGGTTAAACCGCACGACACCTTTGGGGAATGACAAACTGGGCCTGTGGAGTTCAACTTAATTAAAACTAGGGTACCCCTTGGTATAAAATAAAACAAAACAAAATTGTGAGAGATGCTGTGTTTTCTCATTTCAGAAACATTTTTTAAAACACACACCCGACCTGGAAATTTTGCGCTGACTAAACTGGTTTTTTCACTACACTCGCGCCTGTTAAATTAAATTTTCCAACACAGCAGCATTGTTTTCTAGCCTAGTAGTCTATTATAATATGCGGGGAATAATTAAGGACATCGTGAAATGTTCATTAACTTATCCTATAGTCATTACGAGTGTATATTAAATTAACGCTGCACGAGACACACACACAAGAGACTCCATTTTGTTGAAAAGGAAATGTACTTACAATAAATGTCCAAAGTGGTTTTGACTGATGGTGGTTGACTGATGTTGTGGTTCATGGCCTGGCAACTGAATGTTGCGTGTTGATGGGACTTTTGAAGATTTCGTATAGTTAATTGGGCCAATTGAATGTTACTTTCTCGGTCTTTTTTTATGATTTCAGTTGAATGGAGCAGAGTGTTTTCTTGATACCATGTTATGCTTGGCTTAGGGTCACCTGTAATTATTGCCTTTTGTTCAATACTATATTTTTCAACTAAAATTAGGAATTAGTAGTAAATCTTTTACAAATTGGAAAGAAACAACCTTGTAGCGATATTTTTCCTGTTAGACGTGGGTTAATACCTACAATTTATTTCTTACCTCCAGTTACAACACAAATTAAATTTAAATCGATGCCTTCTTCGTAAGGACCTGCCACTTCTCCAACTTTTTTCCCTTTTTCATCGATTATTTTTAACTCAGTGGGCGGCACTGTGAATGCAAGAAAAAAGAACATTACCATTAAATCATATGTCAAAAAACTAGCTTTAATACAATAATCCTCGATCGTTAGTATATGTATCTTCAAAATAATGTTGAACAATGACCAACAGTTGACCCTTAGGTCGATCTTACATTTTATCTTAAAGTACAAACCCTAGAAAAGGACAAGGGATTTTATCTATCATTGGAACACACACACATACACACACACTCATGATTTTCGTTATTACAACTGCCACTTACCAGGAGCTTATTAGGGGGTCGCCATGTGACTCCCCACGGGGCCTATTATATTAGATGACAAATTACCGAGGAGCGTGAACGTACTTCTTATAAGTGAAAAAGTTAATCGAAGCCATTGACGAGGATATTTGTCACAGAAGGACAGAGGGAGTAAGAGGGTAAAAGGAAAAACTTATAACCTTTGAGGCGGGGTAGAATTAGATGGCGATAAATAATTTTGGGGTTTTGTGGTGAATATTATTGAGACAGAATAAGGGTAAAGGTGATTACTTTTATTAACAGTAAAAACTATATTTTACGCTTAATATTCTCCTCACTTCTAAAATACTGAAATAAGTATATAGAACATAAAAGTTACTACTTAGAGAAACACTTATTTTTCATTTTTGAAATTGCACTGTCGATTTGGGTCTAATACGACTATTAAGGAAAAAATCTATTAACTAAACATGTGATTCATGAAACAGCAGACTATTATTGACATAAATATTTCAGTTATTTTGTCAGTGGAAATTAGTGGGAAATCGAACAATAAGTAAAAAATAATATGTTAATAAGAAACCTTTGTGCCAGCCGGTGAATCAGAGGAATTCTTTATTTCGAACCGAAACTGATTGAATTAAATTAGTATTCGAATTAAAAAGAATAAGGAACGATTTTCAATTTGGAATTTCAATGACTTTGTCTGAACTAAGCCGAAATATTAAAGTTAGATTGAATGAAAATGATGACAAATTCATAAATTATTATTAACCATTTAAAGATACACCATCAAAGGAGAGTTACAAAATAATTACTCTCACTCATTACGACTTTATTAGAAAAGAGTAGAGGCGGGTTTCTAAAGGAAATTCTCCAGAGCAATTATTTGTAATGACTTACTCTGTTTCAAGTTTTATACAACTGTAAAATATCTTTGTTATTGTCGGAATTTATGCACTTAGTTTTGATACTTAAAAAAACTTTACATTTAATAATGCATTTTAATTAAAAAATATTAGTTTTTAAGTAATTGGAATGTACCTAGTAGGAAAGCAATCAAAAACAGTCATGGCAATTTCAAAAGGTTAAGAAACTTTTTATTAAGAAATTTAGAATTTGAATTATTTACATACAGACCGTAATAAGACAGAATATTTTATTCGTAACATAACTCGTTAACTGACTTGAAGCAATTTAAATTTGAAATATCCGAATATATTTCGTAACAATGTGTTCTAATAATATATTTTTCTTGATTTCTCCAATGTCAAATGTTTGCGAGATGCTAATATGTTGGTGTCCATCCTGACACCTTCTTCAGAGCATGGTTTGAAACTGAAAGTTGGCTGTGTGCACTGTGTTATTTATAGGTGATGACGAACAGTATAATTTGTTTGAATTTTTTCCAATTTACCGGCGTACCTGTTTTTTCTTTTTAATTGATAATTTGCCACGTTTAATGATTGAAATATGATCATATAACGAGGAAAACTTTTTCGGAAAAGCCGTTTTAATAAATTGCAGCACCAATGTAAAAATTCTTCCCCACGATATTACGGTGGTTTTGGGCAAACTAAAAATTACCAAACTTTGAAATTTTCCGACAGCCAGGCACACCGATGAAACTTGAAAACGACGTTACGGCCTCCGGGATTTTAGATATTTAAATAAGTTTCCATAGTGTGTATGTGTGAGTGTGGTGTGTGTGTGTCTGTGTATTACGTGTACCTGGCCTGGCTCCTTTTATATGCTCGGTTGATCAATATTTTCGGAGTTTTCGAGCGCGCACAATTTTGAAAATCTATGTCAAGGAAAAGTATCTAACTTTGTATAGAAATAAAATATTAAGAAAACGCACTTATCAGGAATAAATTAACATTTAGACGTGTGTGCCACGCAATAACTGCCCATTGGCAACCCTTATCTGTCCTCTATAGAATATAAAATTGCAATTGCATGTTAATATTTCAACTATAAAATAATAGAATTACGCGAGTTTAACACGAACATAATTAAAAGCCATGCTGTTTAAAAACAAAAATTTACCAATTACTAATAGTATTCGGTGTTCTTGTATTTTTTTTAATGCAAAAAAAATTCGATATAATTTCAACGCAAACAAGGGTGAGTTAATTAGTATTTTCATTTCTAATTTCGGTTCTCCCGAGAAGAAGTCTGGAGAGTTTTAGCTCTCAAAAAGGAACGTCGAAAAAATGTCTCCTCCCCCTTTATTCTTAATAACCATGATGGTAAAGAGTCGCTTAGTCACTCAATTATTTTTTATTTCGCTTCGGGCTGGATTCGCAGGAAACGTCAATCTAATCTCATCACCCTCTCTTATTTGAAGCTGATTAACTTGCTAGCAACAAAAAGCTTCTAAAGTCGCTTTTTCAAATGTCTGTTATTAACAAAATACGTGTGAGTATACAGGTAGCATTTTGCATACGGCAATAAAAAGCTCCTGAGAGCCCCACCTTAATTTCTCTATTTATTCGAGCAGGTAAGGAAAAGAATGGCAAAACTGCTACAGACTCTCTTCGCTTTCTTGTAAAATTACTGCTGTTCTTTTGGGCGTCGAATAAATATTTTCCAACTCTGGGTGTTCATTATTATGATACGTATTACGAGGCTTTAAAATAAATTTTTCAGAGAAACAATTACATTTCAAACCCACGTAAATTTTATATTAAATTTTTTTTACAATCGAAAACAACATCTTCGTTAAAATGTTAAAGACAAATGGTAAAGAGGGAGACGGAAAGTGAAAGAAAATGTTTTATTGATAGAGGAAGATTCGACGTTAATAAATTTTCATTTTATTTAACATAAAAATAACAAGCGACAAAAAAAGTTTAATACGCGAAATTTATGATATCCTGAAATGGTAATAATAACCGTAAGTTCACCCGTTAAGGCGTGCAAATCAGAAGCTATAATTTCTATAATTTCACATACCAACGGTCGTTTATTCAATAAAAGCGGTACCAAAGATATGTATGATAAATATGGACTTGGACAACGCAAATTGCCAACCAGCAATGCTGAATAATTTAGCATAATTTTATTTGAAAGGGAAATCGAAGCTCAGGCATACGAAGAGGATAACTCTATACTTCCATTGTTATTTTAATGATGTGTATGGGATTCGTCGATTTCAAAACGAAGTTTTTATCCTAAGAGCGTCTTATCTCTTTGTAAGAAAACAACACTCGTTCATGTATAATGCATCTGGAAATCAAAGTTTCATCTGAACTCGAGTTTTTATTTACGCAGTTTTAAAACGTTTCCGGAGTTTAAGGAACGCCGCTCATCCTCCACCCATTCTAGGGTGAATATTTTAGTTACGCACAGTTTCCATTTCTAAATAAATGGAGGTCGGAAAACTAGTTCAGGTTTTAAGGACCTGAGGGACGCGTTTGTGATCCCTTACTTTTCTGAGTCTTGAAAGGTATATTGAGTTGGTTGAATGGAAATTGAGAGTTGCCTCCTGAATATTTTCACTCTAATTAGTTTCCTACCTATGACGGTAAGGTGACATCGGTGATTTTTCGTAGGTGATTTTAGGTAATCAATTCGACATCGGTATTCTCCCTCGTCACTTTCTACTACATTATTGATTACTAGGATTGATGAATGGTTAAATATATGGAAAAATCCCCTGTATTGCAACAGCGTATCGGTCCAATGTTTGGCATTTGGTTTGTTCTGGCCACGGACATCGTAACTGAAATCAACAAAATTAATTATAAAACCAATCGACTGTGCCGGTATAGAATTGTTTTTTTGGAAAGAACTAAACTAAAGGTAATGGATGACAGGAAATTAATTTAAACTTAAACATTGACCTAACGTACATAAAAAGTTTTCATGTTCATTTTATATTCGATTTAACCCGAGGCTCCATTGTAAAGGTATATATTGCGAAGGAGCTCTAAAAATCACTGAATAGTTAGCAAAGTGGATTTTAAACCCATTTTCGCCATTTCAAATTTAATTTATCCGGTGCGCCGCCATTATGGGAAATAAATGAATGCAGTATACTAGAGCTCAAGATTGGTGGCGTAATATGAATGGTGATGGCGGCCCAAGTCGAAAATAAATTGGGAAAACGACGCCTTTGAAACGAATATATAGAGGTGTATAAAATACATGATATAAAATTTCCTACATATTGTATTGGAAATTTGCTATACTTAAATGAAAATAGTCGGAAATTACCGAGAAAATAGAGTCGTCGCAATCACTCATTAAATAATTTAATCCGAATTGTTAAAGATAGACTTTCTTGTCGGTTCTGAGAAATAAAATAAAAGTCTCGACGGGAATCCAATAAAACAAAGTTATACAAAAGTTATACTTAATACAACATCAGAACTGTAGAACTAATAAACCGATGCTAAATTAATAAAAAGTTGAGAAACTTTTCCAGCGGGGCAATCGATACGAAACAGAGAAATTTTTAAGAATCCTTACAAACTTCCTCAATATCTTTTTCAGACCCTTTGTGTCAGACACCCTTTATATACCTTTTAACGAACGAGAGAAAGAGAGAGAGTAAAAAAAAAGGAGGAATTGTAACGCTCCGATTATCTCTTTCCGGATCGAACCGACAGTTTGACGTTCGAAATACTTTTCACTGATAACAGCTTTAAAAAGATGAAAAACGAAAATCAATATTTTTACTCTCAGTTTTCGTGATGAAAACGTCTGGTAACGATATCGAATGGAATTTACAACATAGATTTTTGTAAAGATCGGGATTAAAATGTTTAAAAATCAAATTGGTGACCGAATTATCCGTTTTTCGTCCCCGATTCGAATCCCGAATGAAAATTGTCAATTTCCATCAAATCTCCAGACTTCCAGTTCCGAGCCGCGCAGCCCTCTCTTGGGCTCAATTATCGTTTGTACGAGGAGGCAATTTTGTGGCCACTGTCATAATGGAACGTTAACAACAAAATGACGAAGTATCGAACGGTTGAAAAAAAAAACACTTCATTGTAGTAATTTTTGATTTGAAATTTACAAGAGTGAGAGAGGAAAAGCACGGATCAGACAGCCGCGCCGTGTCTTAAATTATTATGGTAATCAAAGACAAAGACATCACAACCGAGAACTTCTGTTAAGCTATGTAAATCGGATGGCATTTGCATAATATTCATTTAGTAGAGAACCATTTGGACCTGTTTTTCTCTTCTATATTCAACGGCATAAATCGCGGTCTAATGTTCCATTCCTTCTGCTGCTCCTAACTTGAATTATTGATTCCGATTATTCTTGAACATGGGTATACGAAAAAAAAAATAACAAACGACAAGTGTGTCCATCTAATAAAACGCAGCAGAAAAACTGCTGGTGTGCCATTTGGAGAGTTCGAGACGAGTTTGAATCGGATCGAAAAGTTCTCCATTTGGAAAAGTTTCCTTTAATGCGGACACATAAACGAAGAACGGCTGCGGAAAGAAGCAATAAGGAGCACTCGGTAGCCGGTCGTAATAACCCGTTATGGAATCCAAAGACGTTCTTATGCCGCTGTGTGGGAAGGGATATTATAAACCGAGCCAAATAAACAATTCGCCATTAGTCAGGCCTGGAAGCCGAACGCTGCCCATAACTGTGAAATTATTCGACTCCATTGCTCCTTCTGGACTGAGCGTTAGTCGGTAATTTATTCTGAGGATTTGTTGCAATTAACCATTTTACGAGTGTCGTCTCGTCTTTGAAAGGAAGACAATTTGTCTTTACGTTTTTCTATTAATTGTTATTTATAGAAAATGGCAATGACACATTTTTCTTTGATACATTCGGTTATTTATAGGTGACATTTTACGTTTATTTTGTGAGTTGCCAAAAAATCGTAAACATCCTTTCAGCTAAGGTAGGAAATAAAAAGAGCATTCTGAACAAAAGAACTTTTAATTAAGATCAATCCGTGTTCCGTTGTAGGCAGACAGGCAGGTTTTTCCCCCAAAAAAAAATGATCCTTTTCTCTTAGCAATAAAAATGTTAGAGGATTTGGTAGATGAGAGGGAGATGAAGACGTCCTCTGCGACCTCGACTGTATAAAACAACGTCCACTAATGAGAACTATTTTTTATAGAAAAAAACTTTGGCCCGCAACCCCATAAAATAAGCCCACGTAATTGATGTTCAGGCATCTCGAAACGGATTCTTTTCCGGCAAATGAAACATCCTCTCTTGGAAAAGTGGAACATATTCTTTCATTCGGCTCTCGAAAACCGAAAGGGGAAAGAGAGAGTAGAGGAACGTCCGTAATAGGAATTTATTTGGCTCGCTCAGGATTCCTTAAGACGGTTTTATTTACTCGCCACTCCTGTTTTAAAAGCCCTGGAAGTTATTAAGTGATATTAGAGAATTGCAGTTGTAGGTTTTGTTTGAAATAAAATTCCAAAGTTCTGTGAAGATGGATGTATGCGAATCAGCAAGTTTTTAAAAACAAATCACTGATGTTTTGACGATTATAAAATGAAATTTATTGTATAGCTATTGGGAAATTGGTCCAATTTAATTACGACTTCCTGTTGGTATTTTAATAAATTCCTAATTTAGTAGTTCAATTATCAAACCTTGTTGTATTTAATTATATGCAGGCCATTTAGGATAACCTAATTGGAAAACGTTGATTGGTAACCGCACACCAATCCGAATTTATACATATATATACACTGAGTGAAACATCAAAAGTAAACAAGATCCTTGCATATACACGGTTGTCTCGTGTAAAGTGAAATCTAATAGAAGACGGTGTTTTTCATATTAAAAGTATTCGTGCTCAATCAGAGTGGATCGTCTTGGGGGGTATGAGTTTAATGCGAAATTAAGCCAAACTAAAGGGCTATAGAGCGATGTCGGTTATTTTATTAAAATACCAAGATACAATAATAGTGTCTCGTAACTGAGCGGGATACAGAGCTTTTATTATTATAAACGAGCCTTCACAATTTGCATTTATATTAAAATGTTAGATGCACTTCGTTTATTGTAGGACAGTTTTTACGTGGTTTCCAAATCGTATATAACGACACAAGAAAAAGTTATTTAACATTTTAACGTTTTTAAAGAAGAAAAAAAAAAACAAAGAAAAAAAGGAACAAGAAATAAGAGTCTAATCAACTTTGTAATTCTTTCCGAAAACGCACAGCTTTATTTTTTTTCTGGGAATTACGTTATAACAGGCCCATCAGGAATAATGTTTCGAATGGGAGGGCGAAGCCTTGAGGGTAATCTTTCGGGGCTTATTAGTAACGAAAAATAAAGACTCGGTTTCGTGTGTATAAAATATTTCTTAGCCCAGCTTAGTGTTCGGCCACATGGAAAATTTCACAGTGTATATGCATTTTAATGTAATGCTGCTCGGAGTGTGTAAAATAAATTCACGGTAGGTAAAACAGAAACTCCTCACCCAGGTTAATCCGAAACGTTATTGTTATTATTATGCAACATGAGTGTATGTTTAGCTTTAATAGTATAGTATAGCTTCTCCTTCCATCGATATAACGACCTGAAGATATCTATCACTTAATATGAAGATGGCGTGACCCCTCAATGAGCACTTGTTCTACGTTCATAATATATTATAAGCGGAGAAAGTAGGTTAAACGTCTATATTATTAAGAAAAAATTGATCTATAAAACTAAGGAAAAATTCCAAAATATTGATTTGGAAACCCAAGAACATTATAATATCCTGAAATTAATGTTCCTCGAAAATAATGGGCAATGGTCAATGCGGAGTGTGGACTTTCCCCAANTTCTCTCTCTCTCCTCCTCTCTCTCTCTCTCTCTTTGAATTTAACATGGGTTTTCTGGGAGGGTTTTCTCCAGTGTAAATCCTTGTCTCTGAAATATTTACTTAATCTAGATTAGGTGCCTTGATTAAGAATTTAACGTGAGTCCCACTTAAATTACTTAATGCGAATTAGTAATCTTGGAAAAAGTATTTTTATATATTGTGTGAAACTACTCAATTCAAATTGTTGCATAGAATAGTCTTTTCTGGTCATTAATTAACGTTATCTGAACTATTTACTAGAATAAATGCCTTTCTCTTGACTCTGGTTTGAGTATTGCTTCATAAATATAATTTTATTTAAATTCGCATTGGTAAGAGAAAAATTCATTAAGGAAATTTATAAGTAAATTTTAGACCATAAAATGGATTAATTCAAAATGTCTTACTCATTGAACAAACGACTTTTTTAATGGAATTTTTGTATAACTAGTTTAATGACGTTTTTCCTAGTTTTAACTTTTGCTGTTGAAATTCTCAGATTATGTTTTATTTATTCCTTCATATTTAATTTCCCAGCTAGAAAATGTAAACATTAAAAGCGTGTTTTATTAGAAAGTGACCCTAGTTTATTTGTCTGTAGCGTGACCAAGGGGTTCTTTATGGCAGTGGGACATTTTCACAGAGATATCTATAAACAAGTGAAATGTATGTATTTAAACGGACTAGTCACAACATTATCTATAATCGTTTACGAGGAAACCACGTACATGCGATACCACTTATCATCAATAATGAAAATTCTTCTCTTTTTCACTCAATTAGTGCTTGTGAAGTTTAAAAATTTACGCTCCATAACATAACTTTTACTCGGAACACATGTATGAGAGAGCGAGTTCTTTTTTCTTCTCTCGAACTGGAAAATTTACCATTTCAAAGGGGCATTAAATTTTCCGAACAGACGTTCGCAATTCAAAACTTCATTGTCTGCGTTTTGTTAGCAAAAGGTGTAATGAATAAAGCTTCTATTGTAAGCGGCAGATCGGGTTTGGTCAATTCTTGAATTGATTAGATTTTTATATGGAAATTTATCAGGTTATGACTTACGAGTATAATAGATTTGAGTGCATAATTCGCTGCAAATGTCAAATTACAAACGTATGATCTGTAGAAGAATCTGTACAAATTGACTAATATCGTCGGTAAACACCACATACGGCCGATCACTGTCGTCTTTTAATGAGTTTCCTCTATTTTTAAATAAAATATACCAATTTGTGATACCATTATAATTTACATAACTACAACAGTGTTGTTATATTCATAAATTTTTAGAGTAACCCATATATTTTTGTTATCTGTGATATACATGAATGAAGAATGTTTGAAAAAAATTATTGCTGGAAAATTTAACTTTATTATGTCATTTCTTATGTTATTTTAAGTCCGGCTTAAAAATAACATAGCACTTACTAGACATTTGAAGATTTGTTTTCTAATATTGTGACAAGCTGATATGTTTCTTCTTTATTGCAAAATAATAATTAATAAAATTGACTTTTACAATTTTCATTAAATATTTCATATCAACATTTTTCTCACACACCCTATATACCCTAAAGGTTGCACAACCAATAATTTATGATAATGCAATGTATATTTATCAAGCGATTTAGTATCTAAACTCGTTGAATTTATTGTTCCTCTGACAAAGGCAATAAATCTTTGAATAACCAATAATGTTTCAAGATATCTAATGTCTAAGCAGGGAAAATTGATCGGTATTCAAACGTACGTGGGTCCAAAGTTTGCGCAATGATGTCTTCTGGAAATAGGAAATATGGATGTTGTTGCTCTAGTTATTGTTATTGTCCTCAAGTACTCAGATAAATTTGACAATGCCAATGGTTTATTAATTTCGATAGGTAAATTACGTGCTTAAGCCAAGCGAGCGGGCCGATTTTCAATGAAATGATTGATTAAATTCAAAGTTCCTTTCCAGAAGTCGATTCTCGTTGTATTTATGAAAGTTCAATTTAATATAATTGCTTCATTAATTATTCAAATTTAATACACAATTTGAACACGCGTCGTTCGATAACTATTCGTTTGTGTTAATACTGAATTACAATTATTCGTTTAAGTCGTCCAATATTTGGTCTCATTTTTCTTCTTCTTCCTCCCTAAGATAGAAAACATTCGAGAGTGAGCTTAAGGAGACAAGCAGTTCTCTCTGCCTAAATTAAAGCAATAAATATAACAGACGGTACAGTAAATCCATTTATTGTTGTAATAATAAATTGAATCAAATTTTGCTTTTCGATTCGAGACATAAATCTCTTTCCCTTCGCGGAGATTAAAGACAAAAGGAACAGCAACTAAAAATTAAAGGTATGATAAATTAATGTAAAAGAAAAAAATTATATTGGATTAGCAGTGTTAATCCAAAATTACAATCCAGAAATTGCAGTCTTGAATACAGATAGAAGACGGCTCGATAACAAATAAAGGGAAAACCTGCATATCTCTGCAATTATTTCATTTCCATGCCAAAATATGTAGATATGTATATTTAGGTATGTAACTATTCGTACCTCATCGGCCTTAACAAACCTACCGAATGTTATTCTTACTAATGTAAAGACTTAAATGAACATGGAAATTCGATTAACCATTACTACTGGACAATTTCATTGGGTTGGTCCTTATGTCACTCAAGTTTTGACATGATTAAAACATAAACATAAAAAGGATGATGTTTTTAGATGAAATAAAACTTGAAGGAGGTCACCCCAATAATAATAAAAACGATAATAAAGGTTCGATTACGATTTTCACCATCATTTTACTCCTTTCATAAATAAGCAAAATTTTCCCTCTCTTTCTCTATTATTCTAAAACAAACATTGACGCGTGGTTTAATGGATTGCAAAATTACGCAAACATAATATTTTTGAAGATAATGGCTCTTGGTGCACTTAACCCTGGAGGAAAATTTGTAGTAGGTAGTAGTAAGAGAAGCATTATTTTCCAGAAGAGTTTTACAACATGGAATATATTTTCAAATGGCAATTTTAATTATTCGCAGTACGGTCATTGTTAAAACAAAAGTTAAAATATACTTTTTGAAAAAATAAATAAATAAATAAATAAATAAATTATTTTCAAAAGCTTCTCTAGCTTAATTAAAATGTTTCGAGAACTTTTCTCGACCTCTGCACTGTTTTTTTTTGTCGATTGATGTTTCAGCTTTAATTCATAGAGGAGTTGAACAGGTCTAATTTAATAGAAATTAATATTTCCTAAGCCACAATATTCGCATTCTAAAACTACGATCAAAACTTTAAATTGCCGAGCTAAAACTGTTTGCGTGGTAGTTTTAGGATTTACGAAGTTTAATTCCGCATAAAGCAAGTTTTGCGCACGGGGGGTACAACATACCGCCACACCACCAACCCTATACGAGTACATACATACATATAGTTGCACCACTCTATCATTCATTCCCCCTTCTAATATGCTTTTTTATGTCTTTTTTTGTTTGATTTTCTGATAATTGATTTTAAATAGATGGTTGGTTTGTCGCAAAGATCGGACGGTCATAGCCAAGTTCAATAGAGAAACAAAGTAATAATTGTAGTATGTCAAATTATTGATCGGTTAAATATTAAAGGTGTAAAAATTGAGCTTGTAAACAAAGCGAACCAATCAATATTTATCACCACGATGGTGTAGTCACGCTAAAATGTAATTTTTTTAATGAAATGGGTGGTGCCCGGTGTGCGATAAGGACCCATTAAAAACTTCATATTTACAAAAATTCTTAGAAAGGGAAATCTTTAAGATTATTAATGTTTCGGTTCATTGTCGGAACATAATTATTCTATCAGAAAAAAAATCGTTGAGCAGAAGTTAAGGATAAGGAACCCTTTTTCCATAAAATTAATGATATTCCATGTTTCAACAGTGCCTAATAATAAATGGTCCACCTTAATTAGGCTATGCATCTAAGAATGAATTAAACTGGCTGATATTTTTAAAAGCGCGAAAAGAGAAATGATCTCGCCATTTTTAAAAATGCTCTTTTTAATTTTGTTAATCGTCGTCCTGAGACGTTTGACGCTTAATTCTTAAGAAAATCTCGTTCAATTAAGCAAAAGAGAAGCGCTTGTTTGAAATGACTTAACATTTGGTAATTTTATTGTATCTAATCGTACTAATATTTTAATCCAGAAGAAGTTTTCTTGTATTTATATGGGTAATTTAAACTATACACCAACAATGATGTTGTAAGTGTAAATTATTGATGAAGATTACTTGATGTAGAAAATGTTACTATTCGTTTCACGTAACAAATTCCTTTATAGCAGGAATATTTTCGACTGGTTAAGTGAAGTTATTTGCAACGGTAAGTTAATTTGAAAATTTTTAAAAGTGATAATATTGGTCTAGTTATGAAAATTATAATAACGTCACGTACTAATTATTAATACCATGAAAAATTTTCATTTGTTTTATTTTTTAACATTTTCGAGTTGTCCAGGTACCATGCGATCAGCAAAACGTGATTTCGTGCCTCTGGCAACATTTTCAAACCTCAACCGTATTCTAGTTATAAGTGGAGCCTTTAAATCAAATACAAAAAAAATATATATTTAAAATTAAAAAAAAAGACGTTGAAATAAATGTTCTTCATTATCTTTACTAATTTTTCGTTCGACTTTTAATTATTTAATTTCAATTATTCAATTCAATTACTCAAATAGAGCATGCTTCGACAAGAACTATAACAATTCGAATTTAAACGATAGATTTTCCATAGTGGAAAGTGCAATCTCCTGCAGACGTTATTAGGAAACATACATATACGTAAAGCCGGCACCTCATAGCGGCATTTAAGTAAATATTCAACACTACAATACTTCCTGTATATCCATCACCTAGATAAATTTAAATATACATGGTAATTCACGTTCAACGTTACCTTAGCTTATTTTAAACGACTATGGCAAAGGATTCATAGAATAGTTTTAACAAATTGATACAGCAATGAATCCTCTTGGCTAAACTATCAAATTTTAGAACCGTCCAACAAACCCTGTTATCTAAACTTTTAAGGTACAATTCATTATTAATCAGCCACAATTCATATTACAAACATTATGGTTATTAAACAATTTACGAACCATTAAAATATTAATATATGCAATATTTTAGGTTTTCATGGTTTTTGCAGTCAAATATTGACTGAATCCAGATGTCCCAGAAAAATATGTTTATTGTTTAACCAAATTCATTTCAAGGTAAAACCTACGCAAATATATATCTACCAAAATACAATTTTTCACTTTTGCTAAATTGAAAATATTTCCCGATTGCATAACCAATCAATTTCCTCTCGGGAAGAAAAACACAAGTGTGAATTACATACCTATTTGATTTATACCTCGAGGGCGTTGACTTATTTATTATTCAAAAAAAGAACGAAATATATCGACATGTTGATTATTAATATAAAGATACGTCGTGCATTTGTAAAATTTTGACTAACGAGATGGGCGTGGTGTTAGTTGAAATTCACCAATATTAAAAAAATATATACTTATATAATCGCAGGAGTAAATTGATTATAGAAATCACAATTTGGCGTGTTTATTGGCGACGATATTTTTATTCTCTTTGCATGTTTGCGTGCTGACATGTCGAGACATGACGATTTTTATTAAACGCGGCACGTTCGGGCCTACATTTAATTGATATTAAAATTTTCTGGTGGGACAATGTTACAATAAAATTCCTCTGGTTTTTATAGGAAAGTCGGCATTGGAATTTTTAATTGGCCGAATATTGATGGTCCTTTAACTCTATATGTCTCAATGGTGTGAAAGTAATGGACAAACCAACAAAGTGCAATCAAAGTAGGAAAAAATAAATTCATTTGGAGTGCCGTATGAGATCGAATAGAAATTTTACAAATTGTCGTTGCTTGCTTATACATATGTATGCAAGTAATTCAAAGCGTGAATTGATTTTTTGAAAATGACTAGGAAGGAGGGGTATTCTCTTTGCGTGTCGAATTGCCGTGTCAGAGGCCTGTCTAGTCCCATTGTAGTTTTATGAAAAGTGGCACATTTACGGTGGTAGTGACACATTAATTGTCATTATATCTTGACGATATTTAACTATCAGTGTGTTTTTTAACTTGAAGTATAAATAGTACATTCTTAATTTTTTTATACAAGATGTATATCTATCGTAAATTAATAATAAATGAAAAGCATGTAGGAAATATTAAATAGAAGAGGCTTTTAGATATAATTTTCCCTTTGTGTTCCGTGTAAAATGGCAAAATAATTAGCGCAGAAGTATACCATAGTTATATTGTTAAAAGAGCATGTAATTATCTTTTATTATGTTTCCGAGCATAAAGGATTTTAGCGCAAAGATTAAGCGTCGGCTTTGTGTTGCAAAATATATGCAGGACCATTTCATTTTGCCCCTTAGTACCTATAATATGGTATAATTTCGAGGACTACGCGATTTAACCTTTACCCATCTTATCGCCATTTTTTTCATTTTTCGAATCCCTTAATTTTAATATCAGATAAGCGACGGTGTACTAGTGAACGAAAAAGAAATTTTAATTTTTAATTCGCATCATCGAGATTTCAAATGCTACAGCTGTTACTAAAAATATCCAATTCAGCAGGAATTTAATTATAACAAGTAATAACGCATTATTATTGTTCATAGTAAACGTATTTGATAATCTTGATTACTCGTTTATCAAACATTTAATAACCATACCGTTTAATTACGGCTTTATAATGTTGATACAACCTATGTATGCGAAATTTAGGTAAAAAATAATTGGAAACATGGATACCGTTACGTTATAGTTTAGTATTTACTTTTATAAATTTATTCGTGAAAAGGTTTAACGGTCCAAATTCGATGTATGGTAATTATAATATAATTGCAAACGAAAACACGATACCTTCGCTATTTGTTTAAAACGTAATAGTCTATTTGCATAAATTTTACTAAAAATACATAAATGAAGCTAAAAAGAAAAATAAAACAAATATCTAACTTGATAAATTNGTGTGTGTGTGTGTGAGAGAGAGAGAGAGAGAGAGAAGGATAAAGAGAGGGAGCTAACGGGCAAACGTTAAAAAGTTGTTATGCAAACATATTAATTTTTACTAAGTACTTATTTAAAATAAAGGAATAATAATTGTATTTAGCGGGGGTAAAAGAAATTGACGTTTCCTTTTGCCAGTGTGCTTATGAATTATTAAGGATCCAATTTCGAGTTCCTCAAAGCGAGATAGAGAAAGTTAATTTACATCGCTCATTGCCGAATGAGAAGAGGCCATCTAATCAACGTTCTGTTTCGAGGAATGGGACGAATGTTTTTATGAATAATTTACCGTTCGCAGCTTAAACGAACAAACTGTCAAAACGCATCAGGGCTTTCAGCCAACGTTACAGTATTTAATGTTAAACGAGTAACGGAACCTTAAATTAGTAGTCCCTCCCTCTTTTGCGAAAATGGAAAAGAACGAATCCCGTTTTCGTAGGCTTTTTCTTTTTTTCGCGGAGGATAGCGTTAAGTCTAAATTTAACGAGGTCATTTTTCAATAAATTGCTTATTTAGCATTATCCTTATACTCCGGACAAAATGTGCCCGCCGTCAACATTTTTCGTTTCCACGACATTTTAATAAATTACCTTCACTGCGCTGAGATTCTTGAGGCTGCCGTTAGCGCTTTATTATCTCCTCTATTTTAGGTGCAATAAATTTAATGAGAAAAACAAGTTTACATGGGATCTCTCTTTACATTTTAACAGCACTAGAACGTTCCTTACCTTCTTTCTCTGTCTTGCTATGTTAAACTATAGATAACAATTTAATGAGAAAATTATCTTTTTCGATCCTTTTATTACAACACGATTAGAAGCGAAAAAATAAAAACAACTCTAAGATTACAAACAGGAACAACTAAAGGAAATTCTTGTTGTTATTATTATTTTCCTTGAGATATCTACTGTATGCAGCAGCCTTTAATGCGGCTCGTAACGAGTACCATTTCGAAACTTTGAAATGGCAAACACTTAAGAGATTTTCAAAGGCAAAACTCTGTATTAAATTAAATAATTAAATGTCACGGTTGCGAGCACTATGGTCCCCCGTATATATAGGACACGAGGAGGGGTTTCGACTGCTGCTGCATTATAAATTGGAGAGATAGAGAACGGAACAGAAAGAGAGGTTTTACAAAATACTTGTCTGCATTATTAAAAATGCATAGGAATACACTTTAAGGCAAACGCCATGGCTCAAGTTTATGTTTTTGAGCAAAACTATACTATCTTCCATATAACTATATTTTAGGATTAAAATAAAGTCTTTTGTGCATGGAATTAAGCTCATATCCAATTGGGTTTCTATTCAAAATGTTCCATGTAATGAACTAGCTTTATAATGTAATTCAATTAAAAATGT
Source organism: Hypothenemus hampei (assembly GCA_013372445.1). Lineage (NCBI taxonomy): Eukaryota > Metazoa > Arthropoda > Insecta > Coleoptera > Curculionidae > Hypothenemus > Hypothenemus hampei. Next base: position 983,197 of record JABRWK010000008.1, read on the forward strand.
GTTAGTTTGCTATTTTGCCTTACACGTAATCTAATTGCAACTAAATAGAGTCTTAGAGAAACTCGCTCAGTTAAATTCGGATGGGAATTTCTAAGTTTTTTCATTTTAAATGTTTTTCAGTCTCATTTTGTTACAATGCAGGTTTGTTCGCTGAAGAACTAAAAGTCGTTCTAAAAATGAAAGGAACAATGGAAAGTGTTTTTTTATAATGAATTTTATCTAAGAAATAGAAAAATATATTAACATGGCCAAATGTTTTTAAAGTACCTAAGTTAATTAAGGCGGATGATACACTCGGAAAGTTGCTGAAATAGTAGATTTCAACATATCATAAAACTATCATAAATATGTTGGTGAAGGTTACATTTAGGGAGTGATGTAATTTTTGCTCTTTATCTGGTGATTGATTTTAGTATTGTTCTGACTAGAAAAAGCATGGAGTTTCCATGGACTTTTTTGGGCTTCAAGAAGATTTGAATACAAAAACAAAAACCGAAAACCTTATATTAAAATTCTGTAGGAGAGTTCTATATAGGTTGATCACCCTAAGCGTTTTGTATCATAATATGTCATAAATATAAAAAAAAACATAGATGTAAATATACCGCTGAAAAGTTGCATCAAACAAATGTATTTTTAGCCAAAAAATTTTTGAATTTTTCAAGAATATAAATGTCTCAGCCAATTTTCAAACACGGACAGACTCGACCCCTCAAAATTTTTTAAAATAGGTATGCCACCACAAAAAAAATCACTATACATGTGAAAAAAAGGCACGTAAAAGCATTTGAATCACAAAATTTGTTAAATTTTAAGTGTTCTAAGTGACTTTTAACAACAGTGAAAGGAAATCGACATGAAAAATTATAATTGAATAATATTATTCCATATCATCATCGGAATCGCAATTTGAGTAAGAATAAATACTATAACGCATATCCGCATATTTTGCTTGAACGGCTCGTTTACACTTCACGGAGTTGTTGTTAGTCAGCTTAACTGGCATTTTCTTCAAACAAATCATGCAATCATCACCGCTGTCTTCATTTTCTGCCTTTTTTTGCGTTTTGTTGCTAGTGCTTTCGGTATTCTTTTGAGTTTGTTCTTCTCCTTAGCACCGGCTTTCTTTTTTTTAATGCGGCACGTTTTGATTGGCGTTTTTTTCAAAGTTGAAGTTAGAATCGTGATCCACAGTGACTTTGGATCACGATTGGACTTGCTCTTTGGCGTTCCTGGTCGTAACGGCCCGAATAAAAATAAAAGCGACAATAAACTGTTGCTACGAAACTTCCCAAACATTCATAGAACTAATGAGTGAGGTAGAAACAGTCTCATGTGAACCTACTTCTATGTTTGTACCGAATACATCAATACCAATACGTTCCTGCTCACCTACACCATATTTGTTCTCTATAGTGGATGCCTTTGCATTGGCCTCCTTGACTCCGAGACTAACGTAATCGGAATCAGTGAATACACCCGTATCGTATGACGAAATTCCGGTAGCTCGAAAACCGGAAGTAATGTTTTCGACAGTAGCACCTCTCATGAGTGCCTCCTTGACGAACTTGGGGATTCGTGTAATGTCGATTGTTTTAATGACATTATCCTTCATCCAGGCGTTGTGGAGAGTACTATATTTTCCCTTGACTAGATTAAAAACAAAAACCCAAAGAAACATCAATTTAAAAAATAATTAAATTTAAAATGGTAACATTCGTTTTTTTTCTACTTTTTTGATGCCGTTTTCACAGAAGTTTTTTGATGATGACATTTTTGATTGCAATGCATCATAATTTATAATACCGTATTCGGTTTCTCTTGGTCTGCGCGCAGCCCTACTAAAAAATGATCAGTAATGTGAAAAAAATCTCAAAAATTTACTAAGATCACTTTAAATTCTTTTTAATAGCAATTCAAAACAATCAGATTCAATCGGAACAAATAGCATCGTAATATAAAAAGAGAAAAAAATAGATTGCAAACTTACAAAGAAAAAAGTGGCCAACCTATATTTTCGATGGCATTTTGAAACATATTGAAAAAAATATTTCAATTCACAATATGCTTGAAATCCAATTTCGTTTACGAAAATACAATAAAAATGTGGCGCAGCAAATATATTTATATTAAGTTTTTGATGGAAATTGGTCACTTTATGAGCACAGCAAAAAGTATGAATTTTGATTTTTTAATTTTTTTTTATTCAAATTTTTTTTAAGCTCTTTTCAACATATACTATGTAATTGCGTCTATTCCTTCAAAAAGCGCATTTAAATTTGATTTTGCATTGCTACGGGTCGATACCATACGAATTTTAGTGCCGCTACTACTAGAAAATCGAAATGTTACAAGTTGATCGGGCTACAAATATGGACAACTTACAAAGAACTCTCCAATTAACTTTTTTTATTTATATAACTGGTTTTAAAAAGAAAATTTTGAACACTGATAGTTGCGACTAATATCGATTTCCTTAATTTTGAAAGCCCGGAAAGTGGTTTACCCATGCTGCATGCAAAGCCATTCATCTTTAGGTAAAGTTCGGTAATTTCGTGCGCCCGAAGCGACTCTGGAATCAATTTACATCTCTCGGTATTTTGGAAAGTTTGCAGTTGCCCTGATTCCGGAACGAATACCTCGACCGGCCGCAGAACACGTCTGTGTGCCAACTTTGCCCGATTCGGATGCAACGAATCTGACGACAATAATAACATTTTTCCTCCCCTTTGCCGGAGGTTATATTGTTGCCGAAAGAAAAATTCGTACAAGCACACGTAACGATTATTTATTTTGACAGGACAGGGGATGTATCTGAGCGTGATGCAAATGTTGATCCGTTTCAATTCGGCGAACGTATGAATATGAAAACGTGCCCTCCTCCCGGATTTCCGGAGGTTGGAAAAAGTTTTTTCCGAGTGGGAATAATAATTTTTCCGTCCGGAACAAGTTTTTAATGAAAGGTCAACGGTACATTTTCATAAATAAAATTTCGCATTCTCAATCTCGACAAAACGTAAAATGTAGTTTTCATGTTCGAGTTTTAGCGGGCAGGAAAAGTCCTTTTTGTCCGGGACTACGTAATCAACAAGGGATTTCCCGAAGTACCTACTTTTATATATGTATGTATGAATAACGGAAAACCGACGAGTTGATGAACGTTATTTTCGAGACCAGATCGAGAGCCATCCTGTGTTAAGAGCCATCAAGAATGATGTTTGAAAAAACCGGACTCGTTCTGGAATTATTCATTTTATTATTTGTCGGGTAGTTTTCCATTACATAGTGAAAATGTATGTCCCGTTAAAATTGTTTGACCATTAATATTGGATTTTCGGTTGATGAATTCCTTATAGAATTATTAACTTCAAAACCCGCATTCGATATGCTATCGACATGTATAAATAAATATTCTCTTTTCTCTATTCTATAATATACTCAACTCATACATGAGTTCTTGAATAATTAGTAATTAAGTAAGTGTATTGAACCTCATTAATGCAATTTGTATTAAGACCATGAACGCACACCCTCAATTAGAAAATCTATATGTTAGATATATGAAAGACGATCAAACAATTAATAACTATAATGATTTCTAATATAATTTACTTTAAGAAAAGGCTAAAGAAAAGATGATAATAATATTTTAATATCTATTACAACGGCATTACAATGAAGGCTTTAACGATGCAATTATCTACCCTTGGAAAGTCGGCCGTCTCTCCGTAGGTTGAACTCAATTTAAATTTATATTTTCAACCTCGAAAATTTAGCACAGCGACAAGCTTTACGGCATATAGACTTTGGCAAGACGAAAACTTACTTATCGTATATTTACTCAACCATTAAAACTCAGTTAGAGCGAATAGTGCTCCCACTAAAAGGAGGCAAACTTTAAGAACCGCGCCGTGGTCGTCATCTCTTTCTATGGGCTGTTACGTGTTTCCTCGCTTTTGCTTATCTTTCAGTTATTAATGCTTCCGAAGGCGTGGGCAAATAACACATATACATACATAACATGCCTCCATAGAGTAAAAACTTTGAAAAAGAAATATAATTAGAAAGGACCCGACGCTCATAATGCAACACCGTGTCCCCTTGGACAATGCCAGCAGATAGGACAAGCTATGGTACTTAATAATGCAAAAGGAAATGGCCTAGTTACTAACACACATTCACCTGTTATTGCACATTCCACACTGTATGTATGTCATTTAGATTTTAAATGGATAAGCCTCCGAAGGGACAAAGCTCTATTTTATCACGTTTACTGGTTGGTTCCTCTGCGATAAGGGTTTTACACATTGTTTCGAGTAAAAATATAGGGCGTAGCATAATTAGGGGCCAAATAGCCAAAAATTTTTGTTTCATAAATGTTTAAAAATAACCTTTGTTTCGTTAAAAACAAACAGTTTGGTAACATGTTTAATAAATACATCATGGAAAAATTACAACAGTTTTTATACGGTTGTAATACATTTATATTTTCAAATTGCACAAAGTAAATAAGCCGATATATTGCAAACAAGTGTGTGAATATACAGGGTTTTTTCCATGATACATTAGAAGTATCTGGATGACCTATAAAATTCTAAAAAAATCATATATTCGCACATCTTGATTGGCATGATCTATTTTTAGAAAATATTTTCAAGTTTATGACGCTTCCGGTTATACTGGCAGTAGCTACCAACTTCCTTATTGTAAATGGAATCCCCAATTTTTCTTGCATTTTTAAATACCTCGTCAAATTTTAATGCCAGTTTATGTAAATTGTTTATGTGTAAAATTTACCGTTTCTGAGTTATTCCGGAAAATTCGAAAATTTTGACAGCTGCACGGTCCCACGGAAATCAGTCCTGTATCTTAACCTCTGCGAATTTCGGAATCTATCTTCTAGGCCTACAAGAGGACTTAATAAGTTACATGTTGAGAAAAAAAAGATTTTCATAAGCTCCGAAATATGCCTTGGAAGCTGCATTAATTTAAATGTCAATAATTTGCTTATTTCAAATGGAGTGCTCCAATTTTTTCGACGGCATCGTGTTCAAAAGTCATAAATAATAATTAAAAAAAAGAAGGAAAAAAAATTTTAATTAGAAAAATATAATTAAAAAATAAAAATGGTAGATTTTTGAATCCTCAATTCAATGCCGTCAAAAACTGGGGCATTCCATTTGAAATAGGCAAGTCATTGACATTTGAAGTCATGCAACTTTGGAGACATATTTTAAGGGTTGTGAACAATTTTTTTTAATACAAACACGTCAAAATGTAGCTTATTTGGTCCTCTTGAAGCACCAGAAGTCCGACTTCAAAATTCGCAGCGGTTAGGGTTACAGCACTGATTTCAGTAAAACTCTGCAGTTGTCAAGATTTTCCAATTTTTCGGAATAACTTAGAAATGATAAATTTTACAAATAAAACAATTTATAAGAAATAGCCTTAAAATTTGACCACGAATCCAAAAATGTAAGAAAAGTTAGAGGGGTTCCAATTAAAAAAGGAAGTCGACAGCTACTTCCAGTAAGTATGTATAACCGAAAGTACCATAAACATAAACATATTTTTATAGATAGATCAGGTCAATTGGAATGTATGTGGTTTTTTTCAAAATTATATAGTCCGTGGTTCTCCAGATTCTTCTAATGTCTCATCGAAAAGAAACGTGCTATATAATATAATTTGTTATAATTTTAATTAGGAATTTTGCATTTATTTGGTTTGTCTATGTTTTATTTTTTAAATATTATTTCTAGAAAATAACTTATGTTTATTAAAATTTTTTAAAAAGTTAAGCTCAATTTGTCAGAGATTTCGAAAGATTTGTCTGACGAAAAGATCGAAAGTTTAAATAGAGTTTCGCTTTGCTTTTCCTCCTATACTCGGCAACCGTAATAATGAAAAGAAAAATTGCCTTCGCATTAAATAAGATCAATTAGATTTTCCTTTCAGTCTCAAATGTTGTTTAATAAATTCGTTTAGAATTTCATAATTATAGAGATAAAACCCCAAATTATATTTTAACACTCTGACACGTGGTTGCAATTAGGTAATGTTGATCCTATAATGTTTACCAGTATAATCTGAGCGTTATAAACTAAACTATTGGGAGGTAGCAATTTGATATATGTACATATAATACATGTGTATGTAGGAAAATGATCGCGTATCGTCAGTTGAACAACAAAAATTGAAAATAGACTGATAAAACAGCGCTCGATAAAAGAACAAGTTGTCAAAGTTGTCAAGAGCAAGGAGATGTGTTTTAGTTTTTCAATTGAATTTTTATTTCCATTTTTATCAATTTTTATGCTTTATTTTATGTTGCAAATTAATACATTGTCACAGATAAATAAGTAGAAGAAAGTTTTCCCACAAGTATATATGGGTTACCCTAAAAGTTTTCAATTATAACCGAACGGAAATTGAGTTGTTTTTAAAAGACGATGGAAACTTTTAGAGTAACCCTCGTGCCATCGACATTTATTTTTATCGTTGTGTCACTTATCGAGCGTCGTGTCCTAACTAATTTGTCTGGTCGCTAACAAGGCTCTTTCCGAGTCCTCCAAGTGTCGCAATCGATCGCTTTTATTATTTGTTTCTTTTGTACGTTATCGATACATCGTTTGGGTTAATTGAAAAAATCACTGTGAAAAGTGAAGTAAATCGAGTTTTTTTTAAATAGATTCGTCAGAAAAGGTCATATATCAAGGATGGTGAAATTGAGTAGAACATCACGTAATTCATTAGTGAAACATAATGCGGGCTGTCGCCCCTAATAATAATCGAAATGGACAGACGATAAAGCGAATGTGACTCTCGTTTCGATTTTCCAAAGGAATCATTAATGATTGCGATAGAACAGGATATACTGAGTGTGTGTTAAGAGTTTATTTTACCATTCGACAATATCAAATAATTGGTGAGATTTCTCGGGTTCATCATCAGGACTATAGGCAAAATATTCAAATAATTAAATAACATTCAACGAGATCTGGGAATTAAACTGCCATCAGCACACTAGATCTCTACACACATCTCCATATTTTCCACAACAAAAGAAATGAATTATGGTATGTAAATTCTAGGGTCCTTCGTTCTAATCCTCGCCGAAATGGATCTATTTTCATGGTAAATTCCCAAAATCCCGTTTTAAGTGTTTTACCCTTAGTCGAGGTGTGTATTTTAGATTTTCCACCACGTCGCGTATGGGAGTGTGTGTTTGTTGATCATCCTAAACGAGCCAGTTTATTGTCTAATTCCGAGGACTTTTCTAGTTATTGCCGATTTCGTTTTTTTTTCTTCATTCTCTCTCTCTCTATCGTCCCCTTCTCTCATGTTTAAATTCGCATGAATATTTGACGAGGCGCAACGAAACGTGCAAATGTTAAAACATTTATCCCACCACGCAGTCGCTAAGAGCAAACACGGCTCCCGAAAATTGGATCTACTATTATTTGCTCTATCTATAATGAAATCTTGATTGACGCCCGCCAAATATAGTTGCAGTCCGCAATAAAAACTTCTTCATGGATTTAACTCGATTTCGAATGCTCTCTATATTCAGACACATATAGTCACTCAAAGAAAAATCAATTTCTGACAAAACGCTGGTATGTTTTTCTTTTTTTTTCTAGATCCTGATATTTCCAACGTTTTTGGTTACCAGTGCCTTATTTAATAATCTCATATATCATCGTTTCATGCACAATAGATGTTACAAGTCAACTTCATTTTCTTTTTTCTCATGGTCTTTTACATACAGATCTCTATTGTGAACTTTTGAATTTTATTAAAAGAGATTATTGCAAGCAAGGAATGTATTATAGACAAATGTCTTATGGTACTTGAAGAAATGCGCTCCTTAATTTTGTACAGTACCTCATCATAACAACCTGTAAGGAGTGTTCCAGTGATACTAGGACAAATTTGAAACGATTGTAGAGAAAGTCATTGGAAACACGTTTTGTTAACAAACCTAAAATGTCTGAGCTTCTAGTGCTCTCCTAGAGCTCTTCAAAGTTTACTCATAGATGAGCGCATGAGTTTGTAGTGGGTGGTGCAGCTTTGCTTTTCTTGCTTTACTGCTGGCCGTCTTGTAAACAAAAGCCCGACTAATATTTACATTTTTTTTTTCACTCGTTTCTGCTTTCAGTTTTTTTGCATGTATAAGGCTCGCCGCAAAAGCAATAAGAATTATGTCCTCAACCGGTGAAGATACATCGAACAATTATTATAAGACAATGCTGTGATTTACAGCTTACTTACAGCTGACTGAGCGCTGGGGTTATAGCTGCAGAACTACTACCTCATGCACTTAACTATAAGAAAACTTTGAAGAGCTGTTAGAGAGCACTGGAAACTCAGACATTCTAGGTTTGATGTAACAAAAAGAAGTTATTATAATAATACTTCCTGTACCTCCAACAAAATACATTCCAGGTATCATTGGGACACCGTACATATTACAAAGGTTTTTATACAAAAATTTTTTGATTATTCTTATATCACCCAAAAACAAAAAATGGTTCATATTATAGTTGTCATATTATGGAAACTGTAGTAAATGCAAATGTTTGAGTTCATTATCTTAGTTTTTGTCATTATCCTATTAAAAAAATAAAATTTTAAATAGAACAGAGGAAAAACTGAGCTCCATTTACGTTAAGAATGTTAAACTTGAAGATTACAAAAGATAGACAGTTGAAATATAACGCTATTTCTTATACCGCCTTTGGCTCACTAAAGCTCGTTTTTTTTTTCGAAAAAATGTAAAATCGATTAATCTTTATTACATTACAAAAAAAATACATAAATCATCAGTTTGTTGTCATTGTACTACCAAGGTGACCTTTTTAAAAATTCAACTTTACCTGCTGCAGTTAAAAAATTTCTGTTATTCAGATTCCTTATTGCAATATTATTTGTCAATAAAAAACCGCTTGGTTTCTAAGAACGTTTGAAAATGAGAAACTGTTTTCCTCACGGGTCAGGGCGTCTAAAGTTTTGTAAGATTTTCCATTCCGAGAATATTGCAGGTCTCATTTCCATTTCAGTTCCATTATTGGAAAAGAAAGTTATGAAACTTTAAGATGAGAGAGAAAATATAAGGACGACGACTTACGAAGAAGAGATATGTCGCAATGAAAAGTAAACCTTTTTTAATATTCGACTTTTTCGAATGGGAACATGCTTAAAGACATTTCCTATTGTTTTTTTCTTGAAATATGATAGTATTTTGAAGTGAATACATATTCGCATTTCAAAGGCAAATGGTTTTTTCTTAAATACATGACTCTGCTTTGAACGCAAAAAACTTTTCGACTTTCGAAATCGGTGCGAGTGAACAAAGCCGAAAATTTTTTAATATCTCTTTTTGAGTTGTTGAACAATCGGGTGATTGTTTAGCGGATTTTTTTCTTTGAAAGTTTTTGGAGGATAACAACACGTTTCTCGACAGGGTTCTTTGTACCCTTATTTTCGATTATTAAAAAAAATGCTTTTATAACTCAGCCATGTTTCATTATTTTCAATCGAATTTCACTAACGATAACAGGTTTGTTTGAGCGTAATCAAATCTTTTTTTTTCACGAGGAATACTTTCATTCTATATTTTTTTTTTTTGTAAAACCAATTAACAAATTCCATAAACAAGGAAAATTTAAATTTTTTCTTCACTTCTCCGATTCCTGCTTGTAAATCGTTGTTAAAAAAAGATTAATTAACGATAAGTAACATGATAATAATAAACGATGTAAATAAATGATAGGGGATCGAGATAATTAATAGGGACTAAGAGTTTTAACTTAATTCCTTAAATATACAATTCTCCAGTTTTCAACTGATTTATAGTACTCCCCAAAAACCCGTTTAGTCGGACGGGCAAATTTTCACAATGATGAACATTATTCTTCGTTACTCCGGAATTCTAATTTCCAATTTCGCTGCCTCCGTTCTGCATAAATTAACTCAGAATTTAATAAGCTTATAGGAAAACAAACAACGTTTTCAGATTGTGCCAGGCCAATTGTTTCTCTCTTCACCTTGTCTTTACAATTTTACAATTTTACATTTCACGATAGCAACTGTTGATCATGATAGGTACAAATTTAAGGTAAATTTGTTTAAAAAACGTTTGCAGAACAAAAACAAAAATAATTAGTCACGAAAATCTTAAACTAATTATGTAAAATAATTAGTCCTTGTTGTTGCAAAACAATACTCACGGTTGTTCTGGCTGGGCCCAATGAAGTGTTTAGATATTTCTAAAAAAGACAAAAATTTGAATTAGTATCTCAATGAAATAATAAAAAAAATATTGTTGAAATATTCAAAAAGTAAAACTTCATTAAATAAAAAATTACAAATCAGCATTGCGTTAAACTTCAGTGTGCTTACACAGTTTCTAACTTCCTAGTTTTCCAGAAAATATGCGCAATGGCAGAACTTCCGATGGCAATTCAAACTGGACAAGTTTTGAAAAACTTTATTTCTTAAAGTCCAAAATTGTTTCTTTATTATTTTAGTTTGAAAATAAGTACCCACATTTTGAGCAGATTGAAATACCAACGTCTGTAACATTTTTATTTAAATAACCAAAAATAAACGAATAAAATCCAATGTTTCTAACTGAAAAGAAACGATAAATCGGGAGATATCAAATATTGGGATCTCTATCTTCACTCAATTTTGCAATATAACTAGAAACCCATCGTTCAAGAAAACAAAATATTCAAAATATGGGGTTAAAATCAACCATTCTTCAGGATTTCGCAGTGGAAAACAAATTGTTGTAAGTAAGTTTGTTTAACTGGCGCTCGATAAATATTCTAAAATCACCAGTTTAAATTCATTTCTGGTGCTAGTTACATTGTAGGAAATTAATTGGTTTCTAAAATGGAATACAAGTTCTTCATCAAAAAAATATCGTTCTATAATCACGCCGTGATTTTCTTAATTAAAATTGACTAACTATAAGTAAAATAATTGCTTTATCGCGTGTTTTCCAAAGATTTTCTTTCACATCTTTTAGGCTTAATTTTGCAACGACCGAATGTTTTGTAAATGGATTTTATTTCGTGGAACGGGGCAAACAGTCAGGGGGTAGTTTCTCACTTTGATCCCTCACGAAACACCGAATTTGTTCATAAACCCATTAAGTGAAAATTTATATTAGTTCTTTTACAAGTCGTCAATTAAAATCGTTCTTTTATGGCGAAGAGAAAGTTCTACGCGAAACGTGAAGTTTCGCAAAAGTTCTTAGGGGAGAAAGAAAATAAAGCCAGTGCTTGGGCATCCCTTCTAATTCGCAATAACGTTTTCTTTTCTTTTTTTTTTTGCTGTTCGAGAAAATTGTGTGTAAACTTTTCAAGTTGAACCTGGTTGAGATAATTGGACTGTTAAAGTTGACAAAAATGACGATTAAACTTTTACCATTTTAAAACAAACGAAATAATTGCCCAGATCGCGATCGTAAAAGTGTTAAAAATATAAATTTCGATTTTGTGTGGTTTTGCTCTTTTACAAGAAATAATGACGGTTTGTTTTCCAGTGTCCAACTGCCAATGAATTGCCTTTCTGGAAAAATGAAAGCGTAAAATAAATAAATCCGCCACTTTTCGTACTCAGCATGAATAATACGAGTCCTGCGCCACAAGTATTCGCCTAGCGTGTTTTGTTGAAGATAAAACTGGTTATACACTTCATATATTCAATTTTCGATAGATATGCGATCATATCTATTTAATTCGTAATTATACTTTGTAATTTACGTAACTATTGTTGAGATTCTAGTCAGCGTACTAAAAAAATAAGAGCTGTAATTTTTAACGCTCAATAAAAGAATTCGCCTGTTTGATTTATTTACATACAAAGCAATAACATAAATGAATATCGTGAGTCAATAAGCAGTTTGCCTGCATTGACAGCAGGTTATATGTATTTGGAATTGTTCTAACTAATTATTAACTACAAAATTACCTGTAATAAATCTCTGTCGCATTTCTTGCGACAACAAATTGTACAGTTATTTAAAAATAGTCAGTCCACCTATAAAATTGCCAAAAACTGTACAAGATATATTATTAAAATATAAAAAGACGGATAGAGTTAATGTTGAAAAAAAATCTGGACGGCCTAAAAACTTACCTGTGAAAAATTTCAGAATTTTGGGACTACATGCAAACGAGCAATAAAGCATTTGGGCTATAAGTTTTATGACGTAAGATTATATAAGTGTTAATTACAATAACATGTCGTCATAAAATCTCGCTATCAAGCAGGCAAAAGAAATATCACTATTTGCCAAAAAACAAATAAAATATCCTTTGAATTCGGATCGAATTTAGACATTGGAACAATGGATTTCTATAATTTCGAGTTACAATTCAAGATTCTAAATTTGTCTTGGAAATGCCTCTAACGGGCATTGCGAACTGTTCAGCAAGCTTATAGATTATTTAGAAGACAGACACATACTGTAGCTCATTGATGATTTGGAGATGTATGCCTGCTTAAGTGGGAGCAACTTTCATTTTATAGACCGAACTGTTAACGCTGTGAAATATCAACAAAGATTAGAAAACAATTTATTATCTTCGATTTCTAATCAAAGTTTTGCAAACGAGGGATACATTTTTCAACAGGATGGCGGCGCATGGCATACGATAAGAATAATTAAAATGTAATTTGCGGAAAATGATATGTATACCCGTTATTGAGTGGCCCACCAAGAATTCCAATCTTTCGTCTGTAGAATTTTTATGGAAAGAAATGAAAAAAAAAGAACTTCGCCGCAATCCGGCTAAATCTAAAACTAAACTGCATGAAAAACTTCAAACTGTGTAGGAAATAATACGCCAGGTGACTGTCAGAAACTAGTGCCTGCTAGAATAAAAGCCGTCATCAAACAAAAAGGAGATGTAACACAATGGTAGGTATTTTTTGGGCACTTAAATAACTATAGTTTGAGTGTTTTCATCTGGATTAGCATTTAAATTCTATAAGTTTCACTGTCTATGACAGATATTGAAAACATGACATTTGTATTATTAGCAATCATAAGATTGTTATTTTTTAATGAAGAATTTGTCACGCAATTTCTAACTTAATTAGGCATTTTAACATTCTAAATAAAGTACCTAGACGAATTCTTTTGGCCCACGGCCTGTATAAACATCTACTATTGAAAACCACAAAATATCTAAATCCAATGTGTTTCATAATATATAAGGGTTCTAAATAATGGTTTTCGCGACGGTTTTAATGGAAACATTTTTGCCTCGTCCGCTTGCAATACCACTATTGTTTTAATGGAACAATACATGTTTTCAATGGGGAAAAAATATAATATATATTTGGAGGCTAAGTATTAATCACACTAAAATATGTGTTCCATCGTCCAGATTTTGTTCTAGTTGACTATGTTCAAAAAGAAATTGTAAATGTGTAAGGCGAAAACTCTCCCTACTTACATTACTTATTGTTAAACGGCCTGTACATAAATTACTTAAGCATATAGAAAAAAAGGTTCTAACATGACATCAAAAGGGAACATATTATATAGTATAAAGCAAAATTTTAAATGAATTTTACACAAAGAATTCGACTCGATTAAGTTGGAAGCAGCAAAAATAAATAGTGGGAAGCTTTCCATGCATGTAGTCGCTTAGTTAGAAATAGAATACTTCCCGATTTTAACGCACAAAGCCGAAAAGGTGAACTAAGAAATTTCAAGATGCCATTTATGCCGAATTGCTGAATTCGGAAACTTTTCGATGTGGAAACGTTCCAAACAAATTCATGGAAAATTTTCTTGTCGCTTCATGGAGATTTAATACATACTTAGTAGCTTTTTTCCCGAAATATGGAATACATTTTTGAAGTGCAAATCTCCTTGACTGGAACTTTGTCTAACTTTGGACATTGTTATTGGCCAGGACATAATTATTAAAGGTATATATAGGGCGTCCCAATTTCTTTGTATTTACCTAAGGTTTCTTGTTGATTCTGAAAGATAGAATGTTATGGTTTCCGGGACACTCTCCTACTTTCTTGTAAAATAACTGATGCCGCAAGCAGATTTCCCTTAATACTATTTGTTCTTGAGGTATAAAGCGATTACGGAAATTTGTAGTTTTGGGACCTTCGTCATATTACAGATCTCTAATAACTTATCGAAAAAAGCAGAAACTGTTTCTCACAAGTTTTTTTACGTAAAGAACAATAGGATACTCGATGTTCAAACATATGTTATTTTTAATGGAGTTCCATATTTTCTACTTGTTGAATTCCTCTTCCTATGAGCTTTTCCAAAATCTATAGTTTTCTATGATAATTTCTTAAAGTAAGCTTAACAAGTTTAAATTTCACTATTTTAATAAATTTTTAATAGTAGGCTGTAGAAATTAAATACTTTATTTTTTTGTTTTTAATGTCCATTATTTTTATAAAGCTTAATAAGGAATATTTGGTTTCAGTTGGAGGTGCCCCATTTTGGGATCAAAAATACAATCTTATATGGAAGTTGGTACCCAACATATCGAGATATTGTAAAATACTAGTCTTCAATTTACTGATAAACTTCATTTCGTACATTTAAATATTATAGAATATGTTTATCAACAGTACAGAGCCCCAGCTCATAATAAATAGATTGAAGATGATACTTGAGGAAAATTTCAGATACCTGTTAATTTGAATATTGAAACCAATTAGACTTTCGTTGTGGAAATTTATAGGAGATAAGATATGTTGCATCCAATAACAAATATCAGACTAGAATTCTTCCGCACATAAGGCAATAAGAGATTTAGAAGCAAATCCCTGTTCACTTCAAACTACCTTATGTAAAACAAAAAAAAATCTACGAAACATGTTTGAAATATAACGGAAATTAATTTAAACAATTTGTGTGAACTTTATTCTTATCTAGATATTTTTAGTTCCTCTAGTAATTTTAATTTCCGTAGCCTACTAATAAAAATTTATTGTAGAGGTAAAAATTATACCTTTCGAGCTTAAAATAAAACATTATTGCAGTGAAATATATTTCTTAAAAGCTGACAGAAAGTTGAGCTCAAGGACTGAAAAGTATGCAGGATATACCTTTTAAAATAAGATATGGTTGGTCTATATCTCATAAATTATCGATTTTGAATATAAACACCGAGTATGCTGATGGTTTCTACGTAAAAGTATCTTTAAGAAACAGTTTTTACCTTTTTGGTAACTCATCAGAGGCCGAAGATATGAATCAGGTCCCAAAATGACAAATTTTCACAATCACCCTATATCTCAAAAACAAAGAGTGCCAAGGAAAATCTGTTTGCGATATTTTTTGTTTTACAATAAACTACAACATCAGTCTTGAAAATTGCATTTTTCTATATTGGAAAATAAGAGAGAAACCACCTAAATACAAAGAAATTGAGACACCCTGTATATAGAAAAAAATCCATATACTCGAGACCAAGTTTTCCGAATGAATTTTTTTTCTCAAAGTAAAACATTTTTTTTCTATTCCAAATTACCTATCTCTTACGGAAGATAATTTCTTTTTTCGTTGTATTTTCCCATGATATTACATTTGTGTTTCATTTGCAAATTAATGGAAAATGTTTATTGGATAGGGTCGTGTTTCGAATTGATTTCTAAGGTCGAGTCGCATTTGTAATGTAAAAAAGGTGTATGTCATTAGCACATTTCCCTTTTACCCCTTGGGATTAATTAAGGGTTAATGGGAAATGTTATTTAGACCATATGTAATAAAAAGTTTTTAATGGCGACACACGTATAGACAATATTTGCCTAAATGTTACGTTATAGCTTTGTGAGATGTTTTATACAAATAATAATAAGAAGAATATCCTGATGCCTCTGGTGTTACTCTAGCGAAAATACCCAACCCGAAACTATTTCGTTAATTAGTTGAGCAGAATGTTCCTTTAAATTCGCAACGAGGTACAATTTTGCACAAGCGAGCGAACGGGGAATATCTTCTTGGAAAATTCAGAGCTGGAGAATGAAAGAGAGGCAAGGGCACGCAACTATTTGGTAGATTGTAGGAAGACAACTCCATCAACTCATTCTCCCTCTCTATTCCACATTTGGCTAAAGAATACTTGAAGATATTTTCTCGCTTCGTTTACTAACAAATATTTTCGAGCTGACGATGGTCGGATTTCACGTGCGACTAGAATTCATTTCGAACGCAAATCGGTGCGAAATTAAAGAATGGAATTCGAGAGGTGAAAACATGGAAAATCAGGAAGGTATCGAAAACGATCTTTGTTTCAATTAAACCACGGACCGTTACAAAATATGAAAACGGTTTAATTATCTTGTTCGCTGGTTTGAATTGTGTGAAAAAAAATTCACGATATCAATTTACGATTTTTTTTTGAGGAGGGGGATCAGTGAGCGGATTGAGAGAGTATTAATTTTAAAAACCTGCGCGCGAGAGTAATTTCTCACGTATTCGAGGCTATTAGAGTGTAATCGGTTTTCTGTTGAATCCAGATCGTGTGGAAGCTAAATTTTCATTCGAATCAATCACCGACGATAGACAGCTTTCACGCGAATAGGGTTCCGTTTACGGAGATTGGACAGGTTTAATATCGAGAGAATTGGGACACCCCTCTTAAAGTAAATTATATGTAACCCAAAGTTTAAGTGATTTTCACATTTCCATATGATATTATGTCCACATCTTTCCGTAAATTTGCAGGTGTAGTTCAAGATTATAGTTTATACATCGGCTCCAAAACCGTAACTCCCAAACGGGGCGAGTTTTTTTTATTGTATCCATAAGTATATTTTTGAAGTTGTTTTGATAGTGAAAGGAGGGGTCATTTGTTATATCTTCAGGCCTAATAATTCATTCTTAGCCATATGGGTTTTCTTATTTTAATCTTTTACTGCACGTTTTGAAAAATCCTAAAATTGAACATTTAAATTTAAATAAAAAAATTCGTATAAATCGTCTATTTTGTACTTCTCTGGCGTATACAAGTTGTTTGGTTCGTCTTCAGATGTAAAAATCTAACGGAGATAGGTCCTTGGCATGTGGAGGCCATAGAATAGAGCCATACTTATTGTTAATTGGGGTGAAAATGAAACAAGATCAAAGAAATTAATAATAATACATTTTTGATCAATGTGCCCTTGACATGTTCTGTCTACTCTTACTTATCATATAACATCATGTAAGTAGAGAATACCAACCTGCGAAAACTTACGATCGATTCGGTTTACGAACGATTCACGTATAAGCGATTAAATGTATAACACGAAACACCAATTAATTATTTGATTTCGTTTAGTATACATTATTTTTGGCTTATTGGTCACCAATTTGAATACTATCGTTAGTCTAGAAAAATTAAATAGACTTTCTAACACTTGATTTAGAAAAAAATATATTACCCATAAACTGATATTGCACATTAACTGAGACAAAATTTAATTGTACATCGAATGGTTCGTAAACCGAATCGTTCGTTAACCCAGTCGATCGTAAACTAAATCGGTCGGGAAGCGAATTGATAGTAAGTTTTCGCAGTGTTTGTAATTTTTTGACAAAAAAATGAGTTTAATCAGAACAAAAGATCAAGCTTGTTTTTCGTAAAACTTCCTGGACTTCATTCTGCCATCTGAACAAAAATCTAGGAAATATATCATACATTGTTTTTTTTTCAGTGGTGATATAATGAATGGTGAATGATGACATATAGATTCATACTTTTACAAAAATATACGAATTCATAAACTTAAATTACAATAATTTGAAAATAAGAAATTCCATTCTTAAAGCAGATTTTCTTGAGATTTAATTTAAAAACTGTGAAATATTCCAAATTTCCGCTTTGTATCTTTTTAATTTAAATTTAAACCTACATGAAATTGAACAGGAAGAAGTTCCTTGTTGCAAGTTTTGAGAAAACTTTCTGTATACCTATATAATCAACAACCAATTTTCTCTTGTTCAACAATGAAATATTAAATAGCGAAAATTGAGGATTCAGTTGCTTTTCCAGTTTGGATGATGAAAAATAAAGTAAAACAATGAAGTTGTAGTTAACTAATCACCTGTCAGTAGTGAATTTTACATTGGTTTTTAAAAATTCACTCATTTCGCCACTGTTCGGTAATTTGAAAGTAATTACGAGTCGGGTTCTCGTTCGTATTGTTTCAGAGGAAATTAAAAAAGAACATTTTTTTTTTTGTTCGTTCATTTTTCGGGAGAAAAATCTCCACGGGTATGATGCTGATTGTGTTCCAAACCCTCCAGTGTTGCGATAATAAAAATCAAAATGGTCAATCATGTATGAGGATCGTTTTGATCATGGAAAAATGCCCTACCATAATTACAAAACTGAAAAGCTTTGAATTTATACGTAAATTGTACTGTTAGAGTTTATTGAAAAATTATTCCAATTTGAGGTTGTGAAATTGAAATTCTCCAACGCATAAAAAAGGTTTTTAGGAAACAAAGGAGAGTTTGCTCAGTATGCCCATTTTCGACTTTTGAGTACTCAGTTTTGAGTTCTACAAATTATTATAGTTTTTGAAGTTTGTATTTTTTTTATTGATTGTTTACTTGAAAACGTTATAAAATATGCAGACTTACATTGCACTTTATGTACTTAATAAAATTTTATTGAAGAATAAAAATTCAACTTAAGAAAATCTGAGATAAAGGTCCAAAATAAAATATTTGACGGCTCTATTTCGCAATATCTATAAATGTTTATATTGCCCTTTGCGATTCCGTATGCACGGTTTATTGCTCGCTCTTTTAGCCGGAGAAATAATAGTATCAGCTGGTCATCACAACTTAATGGACCCATAAACTGCTGTGTTTCTTTATATGTTTTTTTTATGGAAATTATTTCTCCAAAGAACTAAGCAAATATATGCAAAAGTGTCTATTTTATGGGCCAGCGTTTGACAAAAGACAGAATTCCATTTAATAATCGTGAGAATTTTAATTGAATTATAATTTAATCACCATAATCGCGGTTATTTAAAAACTTTACGATAATGAGAAAAGTTTGAAGAAACAGAGAGCGCCAAACAGCGTTGTCGGTTCTCAAAAAATCCTCAAGTTCACTGTAATTTAACGAACAAACTCTTCCCAATTCCTAAGATAATTTGCATGGATATTCTAAATAGAGAGGAATTTCGGGCAACGATAATGTTATAAAGCGAGGAAGATATCTTATGGTAAATGGTAGGATCATAGACTAATTAGATGATTAATCTATTCCCATCGGTATTTAATTCATGTCTAGATGCCTAACTAATCCGCAACTGTTGCTATAACTTTGAATACCGTAGATAAAAACTAACATGGTTTTGTGAATATGGAAATTCCAGGTAGTTTATTCACCTTCATCGACCAATGATGTTTATGCATATATATATAATTACCAATGCGATAGAACAATTATTCTGTATAATGACACGCAATTGCAAATTTTATCGTCGCTTTTTCATATGACGGCTACATACCTTTCCCTTTAGAGAGAATTAACCCGACGGTGTAACGTTTAAAAATTCAAATTTGAGCCATTCTTTTTAATTTTCACAATGTTCATCTACACTTTTTTTCTATTCTATTTATTTTTGTATTTTTTTGTTTTCAAAAAAAATCCTTCAAATATTCTTTAACACAATAACATAGATTAAAAGTATTTTTTTTGGTAATTATGTATTATTTTGTCATACCAATGTTCAATGGCTTTTTGTTTGTTTGCGTTGCGAGTGAAGAATGTTTTCATCTACTTTAAGTTTTTTATGTAACTTATTACGCAAACTATTCTAAAAGTTTCCTTTGTCAGTCCACCGATGAATGAACTTACATTAAATATGTCGGGTATAAAGTCTTTAATATTTCAAGTTTAAGAGGTCTTCTTTACTTTCTATTGCAGTATCTACCATCCTATTTTAGCCTTATGATTGTAAACCATGATTTTGTAACTGACTAAGGTTTCCACAATCTTTAAATTTGTTACGTGTAAAACTTTTACCGCAGCCCCTGTATAGTTCAGGTTTGATCGCTTGAGATTACATTTCATTTCTAACAGACGATTTTAATGAAAGAGTGGAAAATTATTTAAATAAGGGGTTTCATAGTGAAGAAAAGTATGCAATGAAAAGGAGCAGTTACTTTGAAAAACAATAAAAACGTAGTTGAAAATAAAAGTTTTTAGATTAACCTGTAGTAGTTGCCAAGAACAATACGTTTTTGACACATGTATATCAATATGTATTGATGTACTTACATTTGTACTTAACAATGTTATTTAGGTAAATATTTTATTTAAAAGGGGTCATTTATAATGTAGACAATTACCGTTACACCATAAATATCGGGCAGGTCTTTCAGTAAAACTTTCTGAAAGATTAAATATTCACGACGAAAAAAGGCAAACTGAAGAGGGAGTCAAAACGGTATAGAGTAAAACACGTTTAAATGTTATCAAAGAACAAGGGAAAAATGATGGTTTTTAATTATTGACTACCTTTAAAAAGAGACTTTTCGTGAAAACAATTTTTTTTAATGTAACTGTTTATTTCGGTAACATACCACGAAATGTGTTTCTTTACGATCGGCCTTTATATCATCTTTTACGAGCCCGAAAAACTTATTATATAATTCGGCAACAAAAAACGGTTCCTTTTCTAGATCATTTCATTTTCGGAAGAAATCGTAAAAGTGTTTCATTTAATTTTCCAGACTTGTAATGAAACAGACAATTTTTAATAAAATGATAAGGATAAACTTTTAATTTTATGTAAATTTTATTTAATAAAATAGAATTATGTACTTGAGTTCTAATTGCTCATTATTACTTGATGTTCAACATTGTTTACGAAAAAATGGTGAAATTTTGGAATGTCAAGAGGGATTTTTGAATATGTTCCACAAAAACAATAAGCTGGCGTTAATTAGGCATGTTTTTTTCTCNAGAATGTTTGCTAATTATAGATTGATGACGAGATGAGATGATATTGAATATCGAACCTCTCTCGAATTTCGAACTTAACTCAGAGTTTATTATTGGAAAACTCTATCGTTGAAGAAACTCTAAAATTTCATAGCCGATTACTTTGATTCTCTATTGCCGAGTACAGGGAAAGTTCATGCAAACAACTAACCTTTAATAAAGCGAGCAGGTTTCACTAGACAATGTGGGTTAAAAGATATTTGCGTGAAAACTACTATAAGCTGGACGTCATTACCTAATAGCTGCAGGTAAAGAAAAGCTTATACTCGCTAATAATACCCTTTTGTCTATTTTTTTTTTTAATATTAAACTCATAATTCTTTAGACTTTGATGCACCGTTTATTTTGAATTTATAAAAACAATTAGTTATACTGTAGAAAAAGATGTAACGTTAAGTTTAAGACGATTGATTCAGTAATACTCTTCCATTTTGTACATATCTCTAATGTATTTCAACTGAAATAATTTTAAGTCCACATCCAAATATCACATGTGTACAGCGTGTCCCATTCGTTACTGCATATGTTGCAATCTCAAAAAGTAGAGACTTAATCGACAGAACACCCTACAACTAGATGTGAAAAAGTAACAGTTACCAAGTTTCAACCCTTTGAATTTATAGAATAAATTTACAGCTCTTATTATTTTTAAACATAATTTCTGACAGGAGACCTCGACAAACTTGCAACAACGTTTATTTTATGGGCAATATATTAATAAAATAAAATAAAATATCTAAAAAAGTTGTTTGGTGCTGTCAATTTTGCAAAAAGTAGTACAAAAATCAAAATTTGAAAAAAAAAACTAAAAACGTCAAGTTTCAAGAATAGTAACTCTTAAAGTAGGTCGACAAACAACAATTTTATTCTTGTTATATTGAAGTATAAAGTTTTCAGAAACAAATAGTACTAAATTTGTCCCACTGTTTTTTGTACTTATTGAAAAAATGATGATTCTTCGCAGCATGATATAAACTTTTAATTAGATATACACACCACATTTTGGAAATAAGTTAAAAAAAATTACTAGTTCAATAATACACAAAATAATCTATTTGTTAACAAGTGATTTTGAAACAAATAATGATATTTTTAACTTATTTCCAAAATGTAATGTGTATACTTAACCAATTAGCGCCCAATTATACCATTTGGTATTCATTTTTTGCTGAAGAGTATACTTAAATTATAAATATAAATCCAGTTAAATATTTCAAATTAAATAAAAAATAATTATGTACTTTAATGGATTAATTAAAAGTTTGTATTATGCTACGAAGAATAATTATTTTTTCAGTAAGTACAAAAGACAGTTGAACAAATTGAATATCATTTGTTTCTTAAAACATCATATTTTAATGTAATAAGAAAAAATTGGGAGTTGTCGATCTACTTTATAAATTACAAGTTGTGAAACTTGAAATTTATAATTAATTTTTTCAAATTTTAATTTATTACACTATTTTTTGCAAAATTAACAACATCGAACAACTTTTTTTGGACATCACCATTATTTATTAATATATTGCCCATAAAATAAACGTTGTCGCAAGTTTTTCAGTACTTCCTGTTAGAATTTATATTAAAAAAACGGTAAGAGCTGTAAATTCCTTCTACAAAAACTTCAAAGGGCTGTAACTTGGTAACCGTTGCTCTTTGACCTCTAGTTTTAGGGTGTTTTGTCAATGAAATAATCTCTTGTTTTTGAGATTTCAGTATGTCTACTAACGAATCGGATACCCTGTATAAAAAAAAGTTACAAAAGGCAAATAGAAATGTGTTAAATTGTCTATCTTGACGATCTTCTGAATTATATAAATATCATAGTCTGAGCATTGTCGGTCACATATTACCACACCACAATACTACGAATATTAATATCAGTCACTAGCCGCATGCAACATGTTAAAATTACCATCGAAAACTATATCAAGGGACCAAATTTCAATGAAATTAAATTTTGATGTTTTTTGTTTTAATAGGGTAAATGTATTAATGCTTTAATTTACTTAGTGCGGTTCATTTTCCAGTTTTTCAAAAATAAATACATAATTTATTAGGTTATTACACACTGATTAATATTTTCACATTGAAAAATGACAATTAACTGGTTGTAATGCAATTTTATACCTGAAACACGTCAAGCCTTGCTTATTTTTGGATTTTTATTGCTCGATCATCATCTAATGTTTAGCTATGACTGAAAGCTAATTAAGTGTTTATTTCTGTCTATAGTTATTTTTATTAAAAAACGAAGTGAAATTTGGTGAGTGAGGAATTTCTTTATTGAAAACGTCTCGCTGAATGCTAATGCACTTTTTTTAAGAGAGAAAGACAGAAAACCGGTTACATTCCAGATGAGTTAAACGTGTCTATCTATCAACTTCACGTTGTTTAGCACAAAAGACGGGAAAAGAATACATAAAGCGCTCTCTATCTCTTTCTCTATTTCACTCTTCGATCGGTTTCGGTTTTTGAAGCTATAGCTGATTCATTTATCCAAATGTTCACGCGTCGTGAAAGTTTCAGTCTTTTTGAATGATGACTACCTCAAATTCCAGAAAAATAAGGAACAGAAATAACTATTGTTATGGTTTTCTATAGATATAGAAGATGCAAAATACTTACGCGCCATTGTAGTAGACTCGTGCTATAAGTAAGAATTGAAATTTTAATATTATTGAATGTAATTTTTTAGAAATCCATTTGTCAAATATATGGACATGCTGTATTTTCAACTTGAAACTCTCTTTCTCACTCTAGTCTCGAGTAAACTGAAGTAGATAGATAGACCTGTTAACTTGTCGGAATTGTGACAGCATTAACTTTGAAAAATGCGTTTCTCTTCGACTTGCTCCTCCTTGCATGTTGGTCGTTCTAGGTCAAAATGAAAAATACCATTCAGTGAAAAATGGCGCGCGCGACTTTACATGATAATTAAAAGGACTCTGAAAGAAAGCGTAACTATGGAATATGAATCTAGAAGCGTGAATCCTGAAAGAATGCGAATCAAAGTGATTTAATTCAATATTGATCACTTGAGTAGTATCGATTTCACAATAATTCATGTATCGTTTAGCGAATTAATGGCTTTATACGTTGTGACTTTATCATTGAGTGGTTCTAATGGCAAAGGAATTTAATGCAAAAGCCTAGTCATTTGCACGCAAATTCTCCAAATTATGAAAATACAATTTCTTTGAGATCATAACAATACTTAGAACATTTTCTTTGAACTTTCCTTTAATAATACACATATCTTGTTAAGGATAATTTCTACAAACATGAAATGTATTAAATGAAATGTAAAGTTGAAAAAAAACAAAAAAGAGTGTTTGTGATCTAAGGAAAAGGGATTCAATAAAAGTTGCAAAGTTCGTATATTCGCCCAAAAGATTTCTTGGTATATTAAACAGACGGAGGCGGATGTGTGGAGAATAAATCATATCAGCAACGGAAGAAAGGAATGCGAAACGCGAATATATCTTTTATACCGCCACGAATGTCGTTCAGTGGTGTATGTATTCCCCATCCCTTGTAAATTTTGATCCATAAAACAAGTCTCGACACATTCCATGTGCCACTTCCACTTGAGCACGTGGCATATCAAATTGTCACGATACGTCCCAAAAATGTCCGCAAACTGTACATAAATAAAACATGACTTTATTTCATATTTTTGTCTTGTTCTAAACACTAAAAAGCGGAGAGGTTTTGATTAACCGTGTCGAACCAGGAACACGAATTATAACTGCAATTTTTTTCACTGCGTAGTCCTCTTTTATTTTTTCATTGTTTTTTTTGTCCATTGAATCGTACAGGACCGCGTTTCCGTTTAATATAGATATGGCCATCATAATTGGAAAGGGGATTCGTCGAAAATGAATTTCAAATTATAAATAACTGTTGGAGTAGGAACCGAAACAACAATACAGTTTTTTCATCTAAGTTTAAACAAAGAAATATTTATATACATACGTACATACGTACGAAAATTTCGTATAGTAGAGTCAATCCCTTGGGAAAAATTCATCGTGCAGAGACTCATCTTCTTTTATAACACGAAAAGTTGAAATTTATATGCAGGGCTATAACAACGTTCAAGAAAATATAAGATTGTTACAATGTTACAGTGATTCTAAGTTGGAATATACACCTTTCTACATTTTCTCTGTGTCTTACGATTAATCCTGTTTGCAGGAATTTTAATTTGCATGACAGTATATTATGCATCACGAAGGAAATATCAAGTGGTGAATAATTTAAAGTTGAAGATTCTCTTTAAAAGCGAAACGCTTTATTTCTCCTTCTTTTTGTTTAAACATTTTACGGTTACGGGACCGTTTACGCAAACAATTTTCTTTTTAGATGTAAACAAATAAAACAGCTGTGAAATTCTTTTCATAAAAGTTTCGAACACGCTTAAATTGACAGATGTGGGGACCCTTTTCATTACGCCACGTCGGGTTTCGGCGAAAAAAAAATGCGATTTAAAAAAAATCCAAACCTATACGACTACCTATATTTTCCAAACCAACTGAAAAAAAAAAGTGAGAGTTGAAAAAAACGCAGTGAAATTAATGTTTGGCTTTGTTTGAAGAAGGATTTTTCGATAATTTTACTGGAATAGTTAGCACGAATCAAACATACTTTGATCATTTTCCGAACGACTTTTCGAGATTTCACGTTTCAGTGATTGAAAGAAGCTTTACTGGAGAACGATAAAAAAAATCGAATTGCCATACGAGTAAATTTCTGATAAAGGGCGATTAAATTTATTTTCCAGATATCAACTATGTAGGTACTATATAAATTTTTATTCAGACAAGCATCTCAAGAGTTTTTATGTTTTTTTTTTCATAACACCCAAATTCCAATATTTATGACGATTTGTTCGTATGTGAGAACGATTCCTCAAAATACGTTTCGAACATGACAAATGATTGTAACGTGACCAGTTCGAAGTGGTTTTTTTTTCTAGTAGGCCCATCATCCCTTTTATATTATTTCGCACGTGGTAATCGAAATTAAATTCATTATTCACCGAGTTTTGGGTGGTTGGGACAAAAAATAAAAAAAGGAAAAAGAGCAATACGAGTCCATATATACGTCGACGACAGGTAGGTATGTTCAGACTTAATGATTTTTAAATTACGTACAAGCACGTTCTTTCCTAGTTTGAAGGGATTTGTCGTTTACTCTTTTTTTCTTTATTCGTTGCGCTATTGTACTACGTTTTGCCATTGAGGCCTTATTTTATATGAAAGCGTAAATGATTTTGTACACGTAGAAAGCTCTATTTATACTTTTTTTATTTCCTTTTGCTTGTTGTTATTAATTTTTTAAAGATACAATCGAGGTAAACTTGCGCTAGTTAAGTGGTTCCTCTGTGTTTTTGATAGACCAAATATGTAATTTTCCTCAATTACTTAACACTAATTAGATATATTTTGATCGTTTTCTCAGGCCAATAAGATGGATCAATTTTTTGGTTTATCATTTTCATTTTTACTCTTAGTTATAAATTTGGATCTCATTATTGTAAACCTTTTAGCACAAATAAACGCAAATCTATATGTTTACATTGTGCTTAAAGAGGATCTATTTGAACCTATGGCATTAAGTTGTCGGAATAATATCTTAGGTTGTATTCCGGGTCGAATCTAGTTTTGCAGCACTAGTAGCAGCAGGAGGAATATTACCGAATGAATGTCCCTACACAAAGGCTTTAGATGATTTATGTCGGCTATATAGATTTCTGGATGCTGCGGAGGAGAGGAGAATTTCACAACATAACTAGGGGCTATTGTTCTCCAGGAAACGCCACGAGTCGTTTGCGTCTAACACTAATTTGAAGGATGTTATGACGGTTCCCCAAACAGCAGCCGCCCCCTAAATTCGGAAGAGTTATTGTCGAAACTTTTCGTAATTACACATATACTATATTATGAGCGTAACACCAATTCTGTATGTGACAGACGACAAAAGGGAAAACGAGCATGGAATATTTAGATTTTATTCTCCCGGATGCATATTTTTAAATAAACTTCGTATAAACGTTCGGAGAAATTTTCATGCCTCGTGACGTATGCTAAATGGAATCTCGACAAAACCGCTAAAGAACCGATTTCTTCGGGAGAAAAGAAAAATCGTTGACAGCTCTCGCTAGGGAATTTATAGGACGCAACCAGGCGCCCATTGTAAACCCACTTTCAATGAATGAATTTCTGATAGAAGGAGAAGAGAGAAGGAAAACTCCAGATCCCGTTATGAATTTCTTCAAAATTCTTCCTTGCCCTCTCACCCTCTTTCTCTGTCTCTCTCTCCCGCGTCTTGTTGGATGCAAAGCACGAACTTAAACATGTATTTTCCTTCGTTGCAAACGAAATATATAACAAGCGCATGGAGAAGGAAAACCGAAAAAGATAAAAAAAAGAAAGGCATTTTCTTTTTCCCAACCAGGCATACATACGTAACGGGCCTCCTTCCTTCTTCTAGTCGTCGTCTCAACTGTCACATTTTTAAGCGAAACGGTGCTGATATTACATTTATGTTCTTCTCTCTCCGCTATCATAACGTGAAATATAGATTTAGAACGTACGTAGTAGGTATATGGCACGGAAGCGATATTCAGACCGAAAGAAAATTATGTTTACATTTCCAACTCTATTATCGAACTATTTTCGTAAGGGTAGACGCATATCAATTTTGTGAAACTCGAACTTTTTCGACTTCATTTGTGTAAACTGAAAATGGCTTATTAAACAACACAAAATGAATCTACCGAAATTGATTTGATGGGTCAATTTAATTGATGAAAACCGTGCAAATATTCTTTGCAACATTTTCCAAGGCATGTTTGTGCGTCATCTTTAGTGAAAATATTGTTATTTCACATTTTGCTTGAAAAAAATTGACAAGTTTCCGGAAAAACGTTCATTTAATCAGCTCGCAAGTACAAAAAAAATAAAATAAAAGTAGGTATAGAGCTAAAAGACATTTTTAATTGATTTGGAGTATATCCCATATTTATACAGCAAGCCGCAAACTGAGTTAACTTTGATGTAATTTTCATCGGATAATATTATTTACAAAAAAATCTGGCTCAAAACAAAACATTCCAGAACATTAAAAGAATTATCCAAGAAAGAATTAGCCAATTTGGACAGTACATGTTTTAAAAAAAATAGCCCAAAGGGTGAAAATCTTAAAAAAATATTGGTTTTCGACTGTTTTTGTATATTCTCGAGGAAGTAATTTTAATTATCTTTTATTAGCTTAAAAGAAAAAAACAGATCATCCTTTTTGTTAGAGATGTGTTTCTCTTAAAATTTCATTAAAATTCGATATCGAATTTGAATTATTTGAAAAAAAAACTCATTTTTTTTCAATAGACTTTATCAACAAAAAGAAATGTTTCAAAAGGCACTTACGCAATTGTCTCGTTCCCTCCTTTTTTCACTTGGAAAACATTTAGAGAAAAAGTTATCAAGAATTCTAACGCCGTAATCAGTTGAATACACAAAATCATATCAGGTTCGGCTCTTTGGGGGGTCTTTTGTGAGTTTGAAGCGCGAACACAATGGGGAACCTTAACAACCTTACCTATATAAATTTTCTCCCGACAAGAGTCGTTGTCGTTGCGATTTTTCTTTTAAAATTCGAGCGGTTTTTTATTGAATTTTTTGACAACGGATACATTACCATATCACATTTTAAAAATTTTATTATTCAAACATCATCTGGATCATTGGTTCTGTTATCAAAATTGCCTCAAAAATTTCATTACCCTCAGAAAATAACCATTAGATTAACATCTCTCAAGATCGTTTAAGGTAAATTTTTCTAAGGTACCTACTGTCGAAACAATACGTTAAGCGCCTTATCAAGATCATTTATCTTTTTCTCAGCAAGGAGGCGTGTCCCAAAAAAAAAAAAGATTACATAACGAAACTGGTAAGCACGATGGCTTTTTATGTATCAGGCAAGCACGGTCATAACTTTGGATCTTTATTGGACATTATTTCAAATGGGTTTATCGGAAACATGGCAGTTTCACGCTGTTCTTTTCCTAATGGCTTTGCCACGTCCGGTGTCGAAAATTTATTTTAAATTATGAAAGCTTTTCTACCCGTTTTTTTATTGTTTCAACTTATATATGTAACATTGTTTATAATAAGTTTAGTGTCAATAATGGACTTGTTTTGGAACTGCTGTCAAAGGTAAATAAACCGACGAGAACGATAGTAGGTCGAACTTTTTATGAGAAGCTTTTACTAACCCCGGCGAATCGTTCGTTGTGCGTTGTGTATATATAGGAAACTGAAACAAAGCCTTTAAAAGTGTGGTATAACTTTCGGAGTGAATACATGATTAATTGGACTTTAGACAAGCAGAAAGGGCATTTAAATTACCGCTTTCTATACATATAGGTACCTATTTAGTTTAAACTAGTTTACTTTGGATGTTGTTTTTTTTTCTGTTTAGCTCTAGTAAATTATGTGTGAAGTATTTACAGAAAAATAGAAATTTAAAAAAAAACTTGAATTCAGATTACCCTGCATAAGAAAATGTCTACGCAGAATGAATTTCTCTCATTTTGTTTCAAAACAAATTCTGCTTTGAGTCGTCATTGATTTACTTTATTTGTGTCTTCATAAAATCCTTTTTATATGTATATTTCCTGTTGAACATTGATGTATTAACTGTGTCTACTGTTGATTTCCTTTTATCATTAAGCCTTCTTTACGTAATTGCTACATTTAGAACTGTTGCTTTAAGACTGCTTAACTCTAAACTGGTAGACAGGTTGCAAACTTCTTACTACATAGTTGGAGGATTCATTAACAAGCAATTTCAAAATCTTTCTTTGCAGTTGCCAAACAATTGCAAGGAGGAATTTCTCAGCAATAACAGAGAGAATATCTTATGGAATCTACATAAAATTTTTAATGTTTTAAAACTTTCAAATCTTTTGAAAAATAAGTAGAAGTTTTCGTGAAACGTTAATTTTGACCAGGCGCGTATTTAACGACTTAAACGCATTAATAATAAATTAATCAAGTAATCAAGGTTTTTTTCAACTCAAGTTGACAACACTTTTTCATAGATTAAAATTTAAATGAATCCAGCAATTTTGTATTAAATTATATTTTGATAGTACATTTTTTACTTTCAACACTGTTTATGGGAACAATAAGTTAAATTTATTAAAAACGACAATAACTTTTCAGAGACAAACATTTATTAGAAAATGCCTTCTTTATTTGAATTCACTACGGTCATTACTTCACAACATAAATATCGAATTTGAATACTATTCTATTGAAAATGTCCTCTAAAATAAATTATTACGAATAAGAAATGCCACTTTAATGATACAATCGAATCGTTTAAATCATAAATATGAATAGGTATTTCATTTATTCAAATGCTTTTTAACTGTGAGTTAATATAGTTTTGCATTTATACTATCAAAACTAGGTAGTTTGAGGTTTGTGATATTTTTCCAAATATTATATATCACATAGAAAGTAAAACAGTAAATTTGAGGCTTTGTATAAATCATTTCAAAGGAGATGTAATGGCGCGTAAATTTATTCATTTTTAGTGGACATAAATTAGATTGAAGATACATAAAAACATTTGCTTTTAAACTAAATTAATTAAATTATAAAACTGGCATACACACTAAAACAAGCTCTCTCTATATATATATGTGTACTATATGTGTGTACCAAGTTATATTTTTACGTACATCGACCTGAAAAGTGTAGGAAAAGAGCTTTTTAATATTAAAACTTTAAAAAACTTTTCTTTTAGTTGAAGCTTGACATGCCTAATTTAACCCAACACAAATAAAATACCATCGAACTTACAAGATATCTAAGTAACAAAATCCATTCTTTGACCCAGCTTCTTAAATACTAAGCTTCAAAAGGAACTCGTACGGTTTCGGGCCAAGTGGAAAAGCTACATTGATTTTTTCCATTATTCTTTGTGTGCGTTTTTTTTTTCTTAATCTGTTGGAGGTTAGAATTTCACTATTAACTAAGGAAAATTACATTTTGATTGCAGTCTTGACCTCCGCATGTATTCGCACACACATTACCCACTGACCTATATAAAACTTGTGTATGCATTAATATTTGCATTTTAAATTCGAAAGTTAAAATTGTACCGTGCACATTCCATTAATGGAATAAGGGGTAGGGGATCTTGTGTTGGGTTAAATTGCAACACGACCATAAGTTAAAAATGTCATCGATAAGAGAGGCTTTTATTGTTTTTTTTTTTTCGTTTTTTTGACAATATTTATTTTTTCGTTTCAGAAAAACGGGAAACAACTGGTGGAGGGTGTTTTTCCTCGAATGGCATTGAAAACGCACACACGCAAAATGGTCATGGTCATAATTTATGTTAATTTGAAACACACGCAACGGCTGGAATCACGTCGTCTGGAGATTCTTCTTTTGGATAAAAATGGGGTGTCTCTTTTTGTCAACCAGGTGAGAACCGCTTCAGCGTGGCAAATTACAAGATACTTCCGTGTGTTTGTCTTGTTTGGCTTATACGCTACAACAATTTGTTTTCGCAAACAAATGTGACACATTTACACTGATTTCCTGTATATTCAGTTGCCATTCAAACCCATATATGTGTGCGGTCGATTCGGACAATTTGTTGACGACAATCGAATATAAAGCGAATTTGAGTTTTCCATTTTGTGCTGAAAATAATGTCGCATTTTCCATAAAAAATAATGAAGTAAATAGACTCAAAAAATCTTAATTTCAGTTGCATTTCCATTTTCATAGATATATTCGCTTTGAACATAAAAATAACGCGCGGTCACAAACTAAAGGTTTTAGATTGAAAGGTATCATTTTAAATATTTTGTTCCTGTGGAACTGTCATTCTTTGAGCAGCTTGCAATTGCAGTGATATACCCATGCCCAATGCTTAAAAATTGTGAAAATTTATTATAAAAATGTTGGAAATTGCTCGTAGTCTATTCGTACAATGTGTAGGATGATTAATGATTTTAGAGTACCATCTTGTATGCCAATCGTTTTAAACTTGAATCTCTAGATCAAGTGATGTCTCTAATGTGAAAACCTCAATTAATGTTCGACCAGTAAGTCTCCTTAGTCAAATTTTCTTGAAAATGGCATTCATGTTTTTCTTTTCCAAATGTACACAGCCGTTAGGCATGTCTCAAACGAGTTCAAGGTTAGTAATCAGACTGACCATTGTGTTATTCTTCACCATTCTATTGAAAGTTTTGGAAAATGGCGATCAAGTGGGTTTAAAGAGGTACTTTGTCTTGTTGAAAGAATAAGCTAATTTGATAACAAGATCACATCCATGTCTGATCTAAATATAAAGTAATTCAGTTTCAGGACGACCCATGTCTCCAAGACCAACCATTTTAATAAAATAACATGTTCCTTGATCTAACTTACTTGAAGCCGACACCGAAACATCAATTTCTGTTGTTTTGTCTATTAAATTACAAGAAGAAAGATAGATGTGTTTGGTGTGGGTGAGACCCTGGTGGTGGAATTGCACATAGGATAGAAGATAACTTGGGCGTTTAATGTTGTTTGGCTCACAGTACAGAGTAAATGGTTTATTATACGCGATATTGCCATGGATAATTAAATTTATATTTAAGCGTTCCGAGTAAAATAAATGTCGAGCAATTACGGTTCAAATATAATTAACAATCGGCTCCGTATCATAAGGCAAGATTTATTGTTTCGTCGTTTCCTTCCTTAGTTAGGGGACGAAGGCGTGTTAAATTTCTTCTTCAACAAAGTAATTTAATTCGAGCGGAGTTGATTGTAAATTATTTTTGCGGATATATAAGCTAGCTATGCCATAATCTAATAAAAAGCTTTTAAGATCGGTTTCAAGTGTTGCATGAAGAGGAACACGGTTTTGGTTTTACTTTGAAATTTTATTATGCCATAAAGTTCGTTTCTTTAATATTTTTTAAAGACACTTTTTAGTGCCCTCTTTAAAGATGCAAGGAAAATGAGGTACACTCAACGGCAGTATTGAAATTGGCCGCTTTTTATTAGAGCAGAAGCACAAAAAAAATCATTTGACCTGGCATATTGTTTGCTTTAAAAAATATTGCGTGTTTATTGAGGCACGAAAAAAATATTAAACCCGATTGCCATGAAATGGGAAAATATGAAATAATAATTTTTTTCGCGTTGAACATTTAACCTTTAATTATTATTTTTGGTGTGAAAAAAATCACTATACAGATTTAAACCTAAAATGTTTACAAGTCGTATATTTTTTTTAATTCTGGGTTGCGCAATACGCGACTATTTATTTTTCAATTTCCCTATGGATTTTCTGTTTGTTTTAAAATAAATTGCCACTTCATAGAACTGTCTTTCGCATTATGATTTTTCGCTTCAAGTGATTGATTGATTTCGAATTGAAATTTTAGTGGGATTTTGAATTTTTCACTTTCAGATCCCATCCCCGTGTTCCAATTAATTATTTCATAGCGACATTTTCTAGTATTAATCATATTTTATTTGAAGGTGCAACATATAGGCATTATCTATTAGGTTTTAATATATGACTGCCGAATAGTGCTGCCATATTCACGGATTGTAATAAATAACAATATTGGGTGGGCGGTTAAGTAATGAAATGGCCCTTGCAAAACGATAAAATTTCCCCATTGTTTAAATAGGGCGAGAATAAAAATTTATTCGGGATTAATTCTGCAGGTATAATTTTTAAAACGATGCAGTTGAAAGTTATGGATTACTGGAAATTTATTTCTAACTTTATTGTTACGAATTAACGTTTCTTTTTTTTCTTACCCTTTCTGGAACTAAAGCAGCAGTAAAAACAAGAGTGCGAGCTTGTCAGCAAATTGAAAACACCAGTCACTGTTTGTCAACTACTGCATTCGAATTACTTAAATATTCGTTGGCTTCACAACGCCAGTTTTTAAAAACTAAAATTATTAATAGAAAGTTTTCAAAGTTAATAAAACTTTTAAGAACTTGTCAACCAAATGGAAACATTGATTTTCTTTTTCTTTTGCATGATTTTACATATTCTTAAAAAATGACAATTAGAAAACAAATAATCATGTGACAGCACCTCGTATCAATGTTTATTTCTTATTCAGCGTGAATTGTCGTTAAAACGAATCACGTAATTTCCGCAAGACGTTTTCGGGCTCTTTAACGAACTTAAGGGCAAGGGATTGATTTATCATTCCGCGTTCGTGTTTGTTTTCTCGCTCACAACATCCCCGCTACCCTTATCACTCCTCTCCTCCCTTCACACCCTCCTGAAAGTTTCGACCTGAAAACTGTCAAAAATATAATATTTGATTAGACAGCACAAAGCTGTAGGATATTTTTTCTGAACATCATTATTAATATTTGGAGCATAGGCAGGGAGAGACGAAGATTTGAAGTTAATAAAGATTAGCGCCAAAGTGAGTTCTTCTAACTCATTAACTACTCAGTTAATTGCTTCTCTTCTTCCCATATTTTACACAAATGAGAGTTTTAGGGTGGTTTTACGATTATGTTCTATTTGCTGCGATCAGCTCAATAAACTTAGTTAATACGGTCTAACTAATTTTAGTTATTCACAAATTAAGTATGTTTAATTGCTATTGAGCATTAGGTTGTTAGTAATAAAAAAGATAATTTTATTCATTTTTTATATACATTTTTGCGTTCAGTTTACTTGGTTCGAGAGATAATTTAGTAAAATATCAAGGTAAGCGTCCATAATTAACTTTAATAAATAAACACTCCATTTATAATCTTAATTAAGACAATTTTGTTTTGAGGAAAACCTCTTCAACATTTAAAAATACGTAACTTTGGTGCATGATTTCCGCCCTTTCTGTCTCTCTGTCTCCCTCTTCCCTCTACTGTCCGATTTATGCAAATTCAAATCGATAACGACGTCCATGGGCATTCAACCCCGTTGAAACGATTACGCAAATCGTCATTTCGGACCTGTTGTTATTACCGATATGTGTCGGTTTGAGTTTGAACATTTAGTACGGAAAAGTTATTTCAATGGAAATTCGAGTTTGCATAAAGTAAATGGATCAGAAATTAACGGTTATGAGCACTGTAGGAAATTTTAGCATTGCATTTAGTCGTTTTACTCGTATAGAGATTTTTTCACTACACTTAGAACCATTAATCAAATGTAGGTGCGTTAAGATCGTGTTGTATTGTTTACTAAATGTGCAGTGGATTTACGAATTTAGAAGGAAAATTAGGCCGGGTTTCCATCAAACGAAAGCACAATTAGTTTGTATTTGCAAAATTATAGAGAGAAACAAGTTTCAACTTTCGAAAATAAAACCAAAACTCGAATTCACTAAACGGGCTGAGCTTTTAGCCGTTAGTCAAATGAACTCAGCTTTTAAAAACGAAAAAAAAAAGAAAAATTCATAAAGCATTTGATCTCTGAATGATTTGATCTGTTTCCAGAAGGGACTTTGTGTTGTTGACAAAAACTGTCACCATCCACTCATATTGGTCGAAATGTTTCTAATTTTGGAAACTGGAGTCAACGTTTTGGTTCGATTAATGAAGACCTCGCCTGACAGAAATCTAAATGAGAATGTTTTAGAAAGGCAATTTGACGGAATTTCGAAAATGAAATAACTTGAGGGTAATATAGAAAATATAAAAAATTCTGTCAATGGAGAAATCTTTTTCGGAAGTTCATTACAAATAGATGGATTACCACAAAAGTTTTCGATCACAATCGAATGAAATATTGAAGTACATTAATTCAAATTATACGAGTATTATATTATGTATATTTCAAGTAGTTTGCCAGATACAACTACCATTCAACGAAATCCAGACATCCTGTATAATGTTGATTTTAAGCTATTCACGTAGTTAATTCCCCTGATGTGAAAAGTACTCATTTCCAAATGTTAAATCAAATTACTCTGAATAAATTTAAAAAATCCGTGGCTTCCTGGTTTATGAAATTCTGTTCAACTCTTTCCCTCTCAGAGATGGCGATGAAAACCTTTAACATTAAATTCAGATCCGACTGGCGACTAAGTGAATTAAGTCGTAGCTCCGGATCCATTTTCGAAACTTTGACTCGAGTTAATTTGCCAGAATAATTTTAATACTCTGCGAATATGTGAATGGATCGCCCGAAGGTGCGAGCCCGGAAGATAATCGTATAAATCAAGGATGAATGCGCGTTGCTTCCCTCCCTCTCTCTATCTCTCTCTCTCTCTCTCTCTCTCTCTCTCTCTCTCTCTCTCTCTCTCTCNTGATTATGTATTTTTTTTTGTATGAAAAGTACATTTTGGCCCACAGCGTTGTGGAAAGAGAACAGTGGAGGAGGAGGCGGCGGTCGTAGTACAACAGTTCGAGGAATTTATTTCGGCTTCGAACAAAAACCGAAGGAAAAGATTTTTCTTCGTTCAAAATATGTACTTTTCAACGAAATCGGTATCAAAGATTCCCGAGGATTATGTCAATAAGTGGCAAAAAGCGTTTTTCTACTCTTCAATTTTGCATTCCTATTATAATCTAATTAACATTGTGTCATAAGTAGGGCAAAATGTCTTTCCGCCACTAGCCAACGCGATTCATGAAATTCCGGTCAGGTATGTGACGGAAAAAGTCTTGGAAAATTGCTCCGGATTGAAAAGTGTCGTCGTCGTCGAACCATTATCTACGTGCCTAATTTTTCTTTCACGCCTTTAACTATGGACTTTTTTTGAACATTATTCCTCTATATGGAAACAGATTTATTTTGAAATGTTGGGATATTTCGTTTAATGGCTTTATTTCCAATGAAAAATTTTATTTAAGAACTAATAAAAGTTACTACGGTAGCTGCTTATCTTTTCACTTTTACGACATAATCGTCCCATCAAGCATAATATTAAGTATTTATAAAAATACTGTTACTTTTAAGTTTTCATAACTGACCATTTCTTGAATTTGTCCTGTCAAACGTCTCCTTAATTATAATCAATATGTCAATATTTTATTTTAAAAACTAAGGCGTCGAGTAGACGAAGAGTATAATTATGCATTTTAATCGGTATAATAAATGTCCAATTATTTTTTAATAATGTCGTTACGATGGGAAAAAACTGATAAGAAACTGTTTTTTTTTAGAAATTAATACAACTTTTCTTACGCGTCTTGATTGTAGTTGCGGCGATTTCACATTTTTCCACCCGAAATTTCTCAACATCATTAACCGACTTTTTTTCCTATTTGATGGATGTTGCCTCGTAAATTTTTTTCGTGTTTCGCGTCGAATATAAATAATGTCCGTTCGAAGATTAACGGTTAATCGGATAGGTGCCGAATCTCCATTTACATTATTTTGTTCAATATTATGAAAAAAAAATTCATATAAATATACAGAGGGTGGTTTAAAAAAAAAACATCAAACTACCTTGAATTTTATGTAAAAATGTAGTAGAGAAAACTTTGCCTCTTCCTAATTAAAACTCATAATCTAAAATCTCAATCAACTCAAGATCTTAATTAGAAATTGTCGTTCATATGGTTATCTTTTGCCCGGAACGGTATGAAAGGGAAAGAAACTAAAAATCTCTTTCAGAAAAAACGATGTTTTTCTTTTTCATTTTAAATGAAATTTGTTTTATTTTCAATTGAAATTTTAGACTCGTCAAAGAATTGTGTCTTTATCGTCCTTCCTTATCGTCGTAATCTAATTTAACCTGGCCCATAATTATGTTGTTTATAATAGGTAGGTATAGGATAATGAAGAAGAGACAAATTTGCAAATAAATAGACTTCGGAATTCTTAGTTGAATGCAATAAAATCGAATTCAGTTAATAAGATAAGCAATAATCCAAGCGATCATTACAACAGCACTACGTTGTTTACAAACATACGCCTGTAGGTATGAAACAAGTTAAATATATGACGTTGCTGCCACCGGTCAAATTTTATTGCTATTAAACTTAAAGACTTGTTTTGTAGCGATAAAATCTTGCTAAAGTTCTAAACGAGATTATTAGCAGAGATATCAAGGTCTTTAACAAGTTTCCTGTGAAGATATATGTACTTGGCACTCTAACAGTTCGTTTTCTAATTATTTATCAGTTAAAGTTTCCAGAGAGTCAATTATTTTTTATTGTTATTAGGCAGCTGCCGCTCCAAGTTGAGGTAAGAATTGGAATAAAAGTCAAGTGCAGTCAGTTTCGCACCAAATCTCGTCGTTGGGCCCCTGAAGGCGATGTCATTATTTCAGTTCCTCTTTGATAATAGCTTCCGTGTCGTGGAGTAATATTATCGAAATCATATCGGATCGCAACAGCTAAAGTCGTTTTTGACCGGTTCAAAAAAGGTTAAACACGCTATCGAACTAGAACAACCTTTGGGCAAAGACAAATTCATTTTTGGAGAAAGGAATGGAATGGGAGCAACTTTTTTTATATCAATTTTTTTTATGATTTGCACGTCTTTAATCTTTAAAATAAAATAATCTTTAAATGGAGAAAAAAAAAGTTAAGAGTTTTTCAACATTTCCCGAGATATCGGTCGGATATGACGTGGTCGCCCTCTCGTTGGGAAAATCATCCGGTGTACATTTCCTCTTTGTAAGTAAAAATGTACCGTAACGTGGGTTATTCGGTGTGTTTCTTTTTAAGTTTATTGTGGAAATGTTGTCGCAAAATATATTACAAGATTGTTCCGATTATCACAAATGCATACAAGACGAGGAAATTAAAATAAAATTCTTCGGCATATTTCAAAAAATATTACTTATTGATCTGAATAAAAGTAGGAATACCTCTAAAAATTTTTATCTGTTAATAAAATTGAAAATCATTTTGAAAACTTTTATGAATTTTAGTAATTATTGCTTCCGGTTTTCGAACTAAAGAATATTTTTCATTTTACATGGAGCAATATCCGGAAAATGTCGAAAATCATTTATGGTAATAAAATCTTATTATAGATGTTGGATATGTGAAAATTATGGCTAAATTGTCTCAAAAAGATACGAATTAGATAAATGTAGAAGATAGGACATTTTAAAATTCAGATAAATTGATAATGATACCAAAAGAATACAAAATCGAATGAAACAATACATCAAATCTATATGGTTCAGAATTTTTAACTGTTTCTTTAGTCTGTTACGTAATTAAGTATAAAATTGAAATACCCACGTCACGTGACTAAACGCAATTTTTTTTATTTTTCTCATATTTTCTTTAAATATAAACTAATGAAGAAAATCCTTAAGAACCTTTAAAAAAAACATATATTAGAACCTTGGAAATTGAATGAGTATTTTGGAACTGAAGGTTTTCTTATACGAAAGTCAAATAGTCGCCCATTTCTAAACCCATACAATTTGTAAGAGGTTTAACGAAGGATTTATCGACCTTTTTCGTGAAATCTGAAGGATTAATCAGTGAGTGAGTTTCAAGGGGTAGAAAACTCTTCTGATATCTGGCTATGTAGGGGTTTAGCTTTACCGGAGAAATTTTCCTGTTCTTCCAATTATCTCCTGAGCATAAAGAAAAAAAAACCACTCTGCACTTAAGGGTTGTTTGGTCAAAAATTATACCGACTTTCTCATCGTATAGAAAGAAAAAATTCGATTTCGTAAATAGGAATTTTTGTCCATTATTACAGATTAAAGGACCGAAAACATATATACAAGTTTAGATAAAAAAAATAGAAAGTCCGATTATGCGGTAGTGAAGCGGCAAAGGAATAGAGGACTCTGACCGAAATCCAATTTGAGGCTGTATCTTTATGGCCCCCCTGGAAATGGGTTTCAATAAAAAAAAGGTCTTTAGGACAACGGTTACAACTCTAAGACGTATCGGAAATTTTTCCTGTCCAAANGCTTCCTCCCTCTCTCTATCTCTCTCTCTCTCTCTCTCTCTCTCTCTCTCCATTGTGCCTTCTCTCCACTATGGTATGGTCAATGACATTTTGGATTATATTGAATTAGTTTTTGACCAAAATGCAGTTTACAAACACAAGAAAATTTAGGAATTTTTCTTTTTAAAGGTATTCGAAAAATTCGTTTGGTTGATTCTGAAATTATTCCATGGTCTCTTGTTTAGCATACGGTAAAACCCCCGGAGAGATATTTCTATTTCTCTTAAATCACTTTAAAGTCCTAATATACCAAGCGGAGCTTACAATTCAGACCGAAATAGATTAGTTGCTTAATTGCTGTATTGTTCTAAACGACAATTTATTTTCAGGAAAAATAATAAACACAAGAGACAAAATAAATGATTATCTTTATGTGTAACCCGATTAGTGTCAGATTTAACAAAAACTCCATATTTCAAAGGTAAAACTGCTAAAGTCCCAACAATAGAAGAAAAATATGTATGCCTTATGTCTTTTAATTTTCGACAAAAACATTTTTGAACAAATAAATTTGAGATGGGACATGTTGCGTGGGCAATTCTTGATCTTAAACAAGAAAATCGTAGTTTCAACAATGGCCTATATACCATCTTAATGTACAGGATATCTCATTACATACCTAAATAGCAATACAATACAATGAATTTAAAATATGTTGGGATAATTGTAAGCACACATAAATAATATATATAATGAATAGGCTATGTATAGAATGAATAAAGGTAAATTGTTATGTCACTACTTTCCCCCTTCTCTTGTCGTAAATATGACAAACTCGTTATGAACCATCGTATATTCCAATAAAACTTATACGTTCCTATTTTTCAACTTGTTATGTCTGCCGTTTCTCTACAGTCAAGATCATACTCGTTTAGTTATCTAGGGAATTTCTCTCGATTTTTCCTTTTCACGTGCATACATGTTTGAATGTTCTGATGTCTAATTTAACTTGGACGAAACAGAAAAAAAATAAATGAACGAGGGCCAAAATATATATATATATATATCAGAGCGAAAGAAACATTTCAAAAAGTAATTCAAAAGTTTCCTGATGGGCAAAAGAAAACTTTTAACCGTTCCACTACGAGAGCGGTGTTGTTTTTTTCCTGTTTATATCCGTCAAACAAAACCGAAAACAAAAATAATTCCCCAAAGACAACACCGGAGGCGTCCGATACCATAAACAATTCACTCTCTCACCGCCAAAGCAAAAAGAAGTGTGTTTGTTTCAAAGACGAGGATGATGGTTGGTTTAGGATGTTGTAGATGTCGGACACGACTAAAAGCGAGTTACCAGCCAATCTTGGGTTGCGAATGAGAGAAAGAGAGATGGACGACGGGGATTCGAGGAAAATAAAAAAGACAAACTTTCCGGGAACGGAAAGTGGCCCTAATGGCTTAAGGAACTTCTGTAAACTGTCCAAGGGAAAGTTTTTTGTCGGTAATAAATTAAGTTCAAACATAAATTGTGGTTACGTGAGTGCTGTGGACTATGGGCCAAAATCGGACTACAAATATAAAAATTCAAAATTCTATTATTTCGATTAAATGAATGCATTAAAGCTGTGAAGATAAAAAATAATACATTTAGAATAAATAAAACATACAGTATTAAGTAGGTTTTAGGTTAAGAACAGTTATAGATATTACATTTTTGTGTTTTTN
The DNA here is from genome assembly GCA_013372445.1 of Hypothenemus hampei. NCBI lineage: Eukaryota > Metazoa > Arthropoda > Insecta > Coleoptera > Curculionidae > Hypothenemus > Hypothenemus hampei. Next base: position 1,024,818 of record JABRWK010000008.1, read on the forward strand.
ACGGTTACAACTCTAAGACGTATCGGAAATTTTTCCTGTCCAAAGATTATCGCCAATTCGAGGTCCCCATCTTCAATTTTCCAATATTTCTTTTATGTATGGGTAAACCCCTAAATTAAAATCTTGTAGACGTAATCCCAAATGAGCTTTATCTAAAAACCAGAGCTAACCCAGAGACCTAACTCTCTCCTCGTTCATGGTATATCGTTGCCACGTGCACGGAATAATTTCTAGAAGCTAATAGAGTCGTCCCCAAAGTCGCATCACGTGTAAAATATCCTATGTACGCTCCAGTGAATATTCTCTCTCGAACAGAATATTCCGCAACGTTTACGTTTTCGGGAAAACATCAAAGAATCGAACGCAAATCCTCATGGTTTTTTTTTCGAGAAAAATCGGCATTTTTCTTGAAAATCATGTCGTTACCGTACAATTCAAGTCTTTGAATTCTTCGAATAAGTGGCAACGTTGCTTATTTTCAAAGTTATCGAGTAGTAGATGGTGGAAATTTTTGCTCGGGAAATGTTCCCGTACGTTATATATGGTAATTTGTCATTGACTAAAAACAGAAGTTAAACACAAATACGTTGTTTTTGTAAAGTGGTAGATATGGCGCTCATTAATTTAACTTGTTTAAACAAGACAAGGAGTTCAGGGCAAAAATGATGAGTGTGAAGGAGAGGCCGTTAAAAGGAACAGCCTGAATATACATATATTGTGGGAAAAATAATGGGGATCATTTTGGAGAACGGTGAAAAACTATTTGTTTTCGGATCTTCTATTCCGTTTGCATATGGGGCCTCCCATAACACACTACGACAATGACCATCATCCATTAGCACTTGTTATATGCAAAACAAGAAACTTTGGACACTCAAAATGTGCTGCTGCTCAAAATCACTTTTAAAATATCAACTACTACTTCTACCACAATACCTAATACATTACGAACTTTCATTCATCCCTGGTTTTGCTTGGGTTTTGCCGTTACTGTTTCTTTTCGATAACAGCATTTTGTTCACTGGAGAGTGATGGTATAGTTTCCTTTAGTTCTTTTTACCATTTTATGTCGAATGTCGAAAAGAAAATCTCTCAAGATAAGGGTCACGGGATGTTGTCCATTTTAAACCACTCCATAATGATAAAAGTTTAATTTCGTGCGAACCAGTCACAGGTGGCACACGCAACTGAATATAGATGTTAAAATAACCATTTAACCCAAGAAGGTAAACACAAGGAGTGAATAATAAATTACTTTAACTTGGGTGGCTGTTTAAACTGCCTCAGCGACCGCACAAAGAAGAAATTCACACGGCAAACATAACACCTTTAAGGAAATGTTCTTTATTTAAACGTTCTTTGTCTTTTAATTAGCCTATCTAAGTCAAAAAGCTAAAGTCTCACTAAGTTAGTGCAAATGTCATAAAAGTACGTATTAATAGTTTTTAGGAAGAGGAAATTTTTTAATTGAAAAATTGACTAAAAGGAGTTGAGATACTAATGAGCGCATGTCATATCCGAATCCGAGTTTCTTCTCATAAATTCTGGAAGGGAGTGATGTGAATTTTTAGTAACAGCCCTAATCAAGTGAGCTTATATTGTTCAAATTAGAATATCGATTAGCGAGTCACAACACAATCAACAATATATTGATAAATGATGAGGGATCAGAAGATTGAAACAATGATTCTTTTTAATCAGATCTTATTTTTAGTATCAGCAATATTGTATTAATTAACATGGGGTTGTTTACTCGGAATGTGCAATAACACAGCGAGTCTCTCTAAAAGTAAGTCTAGATTCATTAGTAACGTCTCTAAAAAGCAGTTTTTAAAATAGAGCGCTATGTGAAAATTGTTATTCATCACGGATATATACCTAAAGTTACTCCGAGTAGAGCTTCTGAATGTAAAATAATGGAAATAGTATACCGTTATTGGGCAAAATCAAATTAATTAAAATAAGTACGCATTTCTCTTTCTGTTTCTTCCACTCAAAAAATAGAGATGAAATGATTTCAAATCTAATTTAAAATATCAGATTTGAGAAGCATTTAAGCCCGAGACACTATAACGCAATTTGGTCCCGTTCAAAGAGAAAGAGAGGGTCTCCAAAAGGAAATTGTACGCGAGATAAATTACGCAAGTATCTTCTTTTCGTTTAAAAGTTGCCATTCGCAGGCAAATCGTCATGGCTTCGTTCAGAGAAAAACGGCTCCATTAACGTGGACCCGTCGCCAGTTTCTAAAACGTAATTAGTATGGATGAGAGAGGTGAATGTATGCGCCGCTTGGATGAGGAAGAGGAAAGAGGATTTTATACAGTTTTTTTGTGCTCCTCCTTTCTTTCTACACGAAATGATTACTGTTAGAGTGGCCACAATATCCTTACTATAATATAGAGGTTGTCATGCATAAAAGATAAATAACTTAGTCTAGGATAACACGGGAAATCCATAAAGCGGACCGTTTCAGCTCGCTTTCATGATGTTTTAGTGTATACTTTACTTGGGGACCGTTAAGGAGCCTCTTTAAGAGACATAACAGCGTCAATAAAAATGAGTGGCTCTCAAAGGGTCCGATATAGTGCTTTGCGCAACAAATTTTCGGAATAAACGCAAATCATATGCACCTACTTCTGTCTGCGTCAATACGTATAAATCCCCAACAATTTTCTCGATACAACTATAACAATGCCATCCTGCAATAAATCCTGGAAATATATCTTAACTCGATTTTATTGTCACACTCGGTCGCATTATTTACGAATGGTCTGGAAAACTATGTTCGGTTTGATAGACGCGTTATTTTAGTTCAACAAAAGATATATGTATAAAGAAAATAATTCAGGCTCTTTCCAAAGTGCATTTTCCATTCCAAGATGTATTAATAAACTTTTCAGCTTTAATAATTTTTAAAGTCTATTCGTCAGTCCTCTAGTATTTACTGTAAAATTAAACCTGTAAACTTTATTGGTACTTGAAAGCAACTGTTTGTTGGAAATTGAATTTTGTTATTGGAAAGGGATGAAAATCGTGATTTTGAATGTAATTTCTGGTCGGTTCACTTTCGAAAAAGAAAGACAAGCCGCGACATTTATTGCATTTCGCGAGCTTTGTTTCAAATAATCGAAAACGTTCCCGTTCTTTACGAGTGAATTTTCCTCATTCTATATTTTATAAAATGTCCTTCTTATTTATTATTATTATTTTTTTTTTGAAAAAATCCTTTTCGTTCTTTTTTTGAAGAAAATCGAATTTTCCTGTATTATATTCATTTTGCATGCGTGCATTTTGAAAGTCCCTTGTGTACGTATATGCCATACGAACTGGATATATGTATAATATATATTGCTAAAAATGGGGGAGGCACAACTACAAGAGAGAATTCTGAACGAGTCTCCAAATAAAATTTAAGCCTCGTTTACGGAAGTGAACTCGTATCGATATTTTCCATATCTAGTTATTACCATCCACTTACGTTTCTATCGTAAAATATGAAATGTTTGATTTGGGAAGGGACCTTCAGACTGGTCTAAGATAAATTTGAATACTTTCTTTCGTGTGATTTAACAAAAAAAGGGGTCCTTCAGATCAAGACCCAAATGGGCGGATCAATAATAATAACCCATAAATAAAATAGCGTGACCACCAAAAATTAACAGTCCATTTTCCTGGAAACACAAAAATTCATTAACACTGAGTACATAAAGAAAAAGAAACAACCACTACTCACAGGCCACATGCAGGAAATTAAAAACCATCTATTTTGCTACACCGAAGGCGAATATGCTTTATTACTGGTGAAATATTTTGCATAAAGTCAAAAATCATTTTAAAAAACCATTTATTATTGTAATTTAGAAGTGATAAACTGCAAAAATTCACTAATGATAAGCCCACATTTTCAGTTCGGAAAAACTCTATTTATTAATATTATTTAAACTGAAATATCAATATTTTATCCAATCGCCTTTAAAAAAATCAATTCTAAGAATAAGTCTTCGTTTACAAGGTTAACTCAGAAAATTCTTGAAAAAATAAAACTCTGTCAAAGAAATTGCAGGTTATAATTTTACAAAATATGTTCAATACACTAATTCAATCGCTGAAGCCACAAAAATTTTAGGGTGTCCCGGCTCTGTTGCTATCTTCAATTCCATTATACAGGTTGAATCATCGAGATCTTCCATTTAAACGTATTGAAGATTTTTAAAAATTCGACATCCAACTGTTAAAGTAAATCCAAATAAGCTTCTTCATTCAAAGTTGAACTTACAAAGATGCTCCTCTTCATTGGACACTGCCTGTTTTTCACAAGTCAGGAATGTGACGTGGCTGAAATGATGGATCTAATGTATATATTGGTCACCATTGATTTTATTCTGGATTTCTTTAAAGACAAAATTGTCTAAAAACGTCAGATAATAATATACAAATTTATGTATACACTTATGTTAGTGTGAATAATCTAATATGTATACAGTACGGAATAGTGAAATAGAATAAATTCAGAATTTCAATTAATGTGCGAATCCTGAGATACGTTAAATTTAGTTTCTAAAATGACATCCTGCAATCTAAAAATTTCATTCCTGAATTTAACCGTTTTTGACAGTTGCAACATCCAAATTTCTAAAATGATAATAAGGACTTGTGGTACCTAATTTGATAGTTCTTTTCATTTTCTATTCAAAAATGTTATTGTCTCAAAATTTATGGTGAATATTAAAAAAAAATTCATCGGACGAAGGAAGTCTGCTACAACAAACTAAAAAATTGAATAACCTATAACTTTATGTTCTTGATAGTGATAGAAAATAGAAACAAATCAACTTCCTGAATTTTTGAACTAACAAATCAACAAACAAGAAGATATGCAAACTTATCAACAATCTTCATAGTTGGCATTGTTAGTTTTGTTGAAAACGTCATTGTTACTTGCTATGTAATGTTGACAACATTAAATTAATATTTGTCAGTGTTGCTTAAGTTTTGTTAATTGAAATTTACAAACGTGGCTTATTTAACAGAAATACCTAAAATAATAATTCTATAAATAGTTGATTACAGGGATAGAACACCATTGCAGGCCGCAGTTGCTTACCTCTTTCAAGAAAAATTTCCCAAATTGCCGCCTATATTCCAAGGTACAATTAGTCAAATTGAAAAGCAGTTTCGCAAACGTGGATATGTAAGGCAGGTAAAAAAAGAACCTTTCAATGGACTGAGTAACGATACCAAATTGGATGTAATGCTCGAGTTTGAAGGAAACCCACATAATTCGAGTCGATAAGCAGGATTGGATGTTAGCTATTCCTCGATTGTTCGCGTATTAAAACTAAATAAAATAGATCCGTATAAATTGGCACCAGCTGAAGAGAATGAAATCTACTGTAGACGATTTTGGTTGAAGAAATTATTTTTATGAATAAACGAAGTAAAGGTTAGATAATAATATGATTCAACTAGAAATTTTTTGATTTTCTAATAACTCCACTTTTACTCTTTACGGCCATGTTAATCGTAATGTACTGGAGCATCACCACATTACCCATTCAGTACTCAGCAATTTTTCGATTTAACATTTCCAAATTGGCGGGTAGAAAAATGAGGATCGCTATGGCCAGCACGATAACCTGATCTTTCGCCATTGAGAAACGTGTGAAAAGTATTATATACAACACTGAACCACGCGATCTAGTTGACTTGAAAGAAAGAAGTTTACAATTAGATCTGTTCCTCCTTAGATGTTGAGTAATATTAAACGATGTTTTTTTTTTGCGATTAAAATGCTGCCAACACATTTAAGGCATATAAATTTAACACATTCTATTTTGAAATTGATTTTTTGATTGTTTGTTGTTTTTTACATTAATCTTATTAGTTCTTAAGTTTTTTAATTTCTTGTAGCAAATTTCATTAATCAGATAAATTTTTATTCTATGTAAATTTAGCAATAATAACATTTTTGAATAGACAACAAACAGACTTTTCAAACAAGATGCTACAATCCATTACTTGTAATTTAAAAATTTGGAATTTGTAACCGTTAAAAACGGTTGAACTCGAGAATGAAATTTTTGCATTGTAAGATGTCATTTTAGAATCTAAAATTAAGGGTCTCGAGATTGTTGATAAATTGGCACACTGATTGAAGTAGACTAATTCAATCTTAAAGCAACGTTTAAACATATTCAAGTCTTTTTTCAAATTGTTTGAGAACACTTTCTGTAAGATTCCGTTTTGAAAAAGTTTCACAAGGACTCTATTAAAAACGTTGCGGTTAAAGTATGGACTTGTTATTAGGAATTTGTTTGTCTCTTTTATCAAATGGGATTTCAAAAGATACATGTATGTATATACATTGTTTTTATTTTGAATGAAACACATGAAAGCTAAAATATTATCTAATCATGACGTTAATCTAACATTATTTGTAATTGATTTTTTTCGTCTGAAAACAAGAAAAAGAGAGAGAATTGTTGAATTCGTAACATTAGAAAGGAAAAGGTTAAATCTATTATTCAACAATTAGATGATAATATTTAATTTTCACAGTTGAACCTTTTTCGTGGGCCGTATAATTTTATATTACAACACCGGGCGTAATGGGTTGCGATGGAATAGGGCAAATGCCAAAATAAATTTTGTTTAGATTCTCTTATAAAAATTTTCCATTACCTTAAAAGCTCCGAGAAAGATTTCCAGACTATTGCCAGAAAATTTTCGTCAGTCAGTTTTTATTTTTCAATAAGGGGCCTCATTCTACCCAGTGGAAAAGCAACTTTCGAGATGAGATTTTTTCGTTATTGGATGCCACTGTGTAAGACTATCGAATGTGTTCCTTATTAGTAAAAAAAACTTTTAATTTGGATTTCTTGGAAAAAATAATTTATCACATTCACTTTGGTACCTGCCAATCATTAGTCGGAGGGGTATAGAGCAGGTTAATCGATTTTGTTCGTTGAGTCTGAATGATCGGGCTAAGAAAAAGTTTCTCGAGGAGAAAATTAAATTTCTGAAATTAGCCACACGACTGGCAAAAGACGATTAAGTGAAAAATATATTAAACAAAAAAAAGTTTAAAAGCCGATGAAAAACCTCCTTTTCATTTTTCGACAGCCTTTAAAAAGTAATTTGAGTGTTTGCAAACAATTAGTGTTATTTTGTAAAAATATATTATCTGAAAACCAAAAACAAATTTAAACAGCTATAAATTCATCTTATAAATATGTAAATTCGCAACGACAGCAGCAAATACCTTTGCTGGTTTTAAACAGAAATCGTATAATTTGAAAGCTGGTTTTCGAACGTGTTATCAGGAATTTTCTATTGGCGGAAATTTAATTATCTTTTAATGAATCCGATGAGCGCATCCCCCTTCTATTAGTATTAACAAGAATCAATCAAATGACACATACATACTCATAGACCATCTTTGTTTTGTGGTAATTTATAATGGTTACCTACATGTGGTTTCATGGAAAAAAATACATCTTTAATAAAACATCCACGTTAATTAATAAAGGTTATTTAATATTGTGACCCCTGAGTCTTCTATTTCTGTTTTAATAAGCATCACTTGAATGATGATGAGTAACAAAGTCGATTAACGGAAAACGAGTGAGGTAGCAAAGGACACACGACTTCTTCGAACTTAATTGGTTTATTATCGTTTGTCAGCAGCTTAAATTTTTAATGGGACATTTGATCCCCGATTTAATAGGGTCGAAAAATATCTCGAGGTTTTTGTTAAAGAAAAATAGGCGAAAAACTCTTGCGAATTTTTTGGTAAAATCGGCTATATATATATAGATATACTTATATTTATATACATATATTATATTATATATGTATATATAATGTATATTACATAGACATAAATGTATATGTATACATATATAGGTCCTATTTTTGCAAATCATAGTTTAAAGTCGTTAATGTACAACTAGTGAAGTAATACAAACCCTGAGTAAAAGCAACAGTTAGTCCAAAAAGCCCCGCCAAAAGCACCACAAACATCATCAGGACTCCCATTATTTTAATTTAGTCACACAACATTCCACACAAATATCACTCTTTGTGCTGAAATTAAACCGTCACTGTATCCACAAAAAAGTCGAAAAAATTAAAACCCCCAATAGACCTTAAATCCGCAAAGTAGTCAGGCCCAGAGCCTTATTGTTATCATGATCAGTTTAAGGAAAAGTGGGCGGGTCACTCGCGTCGCACGAAAACTCCGACTGTTTGCGACGAATAGAAGGAACTCGCCAAAAGTAAGGGAGAACGAGGTAAATATTTTCCAAGCGAGGGTTCGCACGGAACTGATGGAGATTCGAAATGTGGAAAACGTCGGCGTTGGCGCGGTTCGTGGAGCCCCACTCTGCCACCTGCAATAGCAGCAGCAGCAGCACCAGCAGGACATACACGAGGCGCGCTTTTGAAGTTTTCCTTCTCCTGCTGCTTACCGTTGTCCTGCAGGTCCTTGTTTCGGTAAAAGTGTCATTAAACATGGCACAAAAGGAGTTGGAAAATAATTGTAATTATCTCTCTGATTTTTCGTTAGAGTTCAGGTAGTGTAGTCATTATTTGTTTATACTTTGTTTGTAGGTATAATGATGTAAAAGAATGTAGTTTTTCGCTTTAATGTTAGTTTTGCAAAAGTGGTATTGGTACTCCTGTTTACAAATCTTATGAACTGTTATCTTATTACTGGCCTGTTTGGTCAGTACAGTAATATTCAGTTTCAGGTATGCATCGCACAATTATGAAACTAAAAAATATATAATAATAACAAACATTTAAATACCTTAAATCAATCAAATATTACCCAGAGGAAAATGGGACAAAACGATGGTAGGTTAAGCAGTTTCAACAAGACTCGAAGTTGATCATAAAAGTTATTAACGGTTAACTGGACGACTATCAATAAAACCTCTTATTCGACCCAAAGTGGTCAATTAAAACAAAACGTTTCTGTTAAATCGATTATAACAGCTTATCGATATCTGTAGGCGAGAAACGCTTCATCATCTTAAATTCTAAATTCTATTTTCATAATTTTTGTAGTTAAATATTTAAAGGATTTATGAAAAAGGGACAGTAGCAAAGGGTAAAAAGGGTTAAAATAGTTGAGGTGTTTGAATACCACCACGCCAGGCTCGAAATAAATGAAGCTTTAGGATGCAAATCCAAAATACTCAAGTTCACGTTTAAACCAACAGGCAATTTTGTACAAAAGGGCGGGCCGCATATTTCACGTGGCCCCGCTTTGTTACTGGCAAAATCGGACACGGAAATTCTTGCGGCGGAAATATGAAGCGCCACAAAGAGTATTATTCAACATTTAATTTCATTTTTATCGTGGATCCTATGTCGGAGTCACTCAAAATAAAATCTTTGTATTCGCTAATTTTATCTTATACTGCTGTTACTTGTACTGCTTTATGACTCTTGGTAACTGTCAAGCCATCGAAACATTGTTGCATGATTTATGGTAAGTGCTTACATATTAAGAAAAAAAAGTTTGTCTCAAAAAGTATGCCTAGCTGTAACAAAATTTGCGGTAACGTATCGTAAATGAATGTAGTATGTGCAGCCGTGTACAATCTGCTTCGAAGTAGAAAACGTGCAACCTCGAAGTTTCTTTTTCTTCCCAAGAAAGAAAAAGAAGTCAAAGTGTTTGTGGTTTTAAGAGAAAGAAGTTTGGGTATCTAACTACAGGTCAAAGTCATTTTGTTGAGAGTTTGTAAATTTTTTCGAACATATTATCATATATTTACGCACCATTAATATTTTATTGATTCTCCCATAGACAATTATTTCTTGGGGGAATACCTAAACCATCAATTGACTTTTAATTTTGAATACTTTTCGAACGATCCAATATAATAATGTTGCCAATTTCAAAAATGTTCAGAAGTATCCTGGTATATTTCAACAGGAAGGAAAGGAAGTTTCCTCATTTGAAAATATTAAAAATCAGGAAGTTAGTTAAGGTTAACGAGTTTGTATTTTAGATATTAGGATTCAAAAGTCTGGTGCATAACTATAGCAACATCTAATTTTTTAAAATTCCGAGAAATGATTTTCTTACCATCTTATTCCTTTTATGTTATTAAAACTTTATTTTTAATAAAGAAAATCAACAAACAAACACTTATTATTATCAAAATGGAGTAATAACTAATTGAATTATTAGAGAAAAACAAATTTTTGGTAGTGCATAACTATAGCATCGTAAGGTTATTATCTTTTTATTCGTCATTAGGTTTTTTGTGCATTATAGACATTAATGTTACCAAAACAAAAATAAAAACTAATGACATATCACTTTTCCATTATTGCGAATAACTTCAAAAAGTCGTATTGTTACACTTCTAGTAAGTTTTTGTTAAATTTCAATTTCTGTATTGGTCCAAGTAGTTAAAATGGTGGCATGTTCAAGATCTTTGGTAGTTGCGTACTGCCAATGATCTGCAAATATATTACGAACAAGTATACCCAAAGGATTCTCTATAGAATTTAGATCTGGAACACATGTAAGTCATTCTTTCACTTACTTCAACCGATGAATCTACCAATATAGAAAATATATAAAACCGATTTACATGAATTCGAACATAATCTTGTTGGAAAATCCACTTTTTTTGTTAGTTGTTACTCAAAACTTTAACAAATAAAGTTCCAAAACTTGAGTGTATTCACCACTGTTCATTCGCACAGAAGAAAATGTAGCTGTAATAAACCTTGACTACAAAATGCCCCAAACCATTAAGCTTCCTTCGATGGAATTTCTTTTAGAAAAATATCGGGGATCTTTTCTGAGGTCTCTCTAGAATGAATTGAATCCATCTGGTCCATCTAAATTAAATTATTTTTCATCCAAGTATATCACGTTATTCGAATTCTGATTGATACGTTCTTCTGAAAATGTCAGTCTTACATTTTTATGATGTTGTAGAAGTTTGGAAGTAGTTTTCAATTTCTCTCGCTTTGTGGGAGGATTCTGTTTTAAAATTCTCCATCCTGTCCAACGAGACATGTCTGCATTAATCTCTGTAGCAATATGAGAGCAGCTTTTCATGGAATTGCTTGCCAAAGCAATCACCGGTTGAAATTTTCATCTTTGGTTTGCCGTTTTTACTTTGCCTATAACCACCAGGGTCCTAAAGAACATTTGAAATGACTTTATGTAACCGCCTTACTTTTGCGATTCCCTTTATACTGAATCCTTTACCATGCAATGCCAAAATATTTCCTTTTTCAATATCATTTAAATAACTACCGCGAGGCATTTTTAAAACTTTAACCAGGAATAAATGTCATGTTACTTGTCGAGTTAATAACAATTGTCAAATTGTACCAGCCAACTCGAATGAGTTGTTGCTGGAAAAAAAAAATGTTGAGGAAGGCCAGGTGATGCTATATTTATACATTAACCAACCAAAAAAACCTTATTTCAATATTTCCATAAAGGAATGCTCTATTTTCATAATATTTGTTGTATTTAAAAGTTTCCTTAATTTTCTTCATAAGTAATACATTATTAAGTAGATATAGCTTTGAAAATTCGTTTAGGTCAAAAAATTGTGAAAAATTACGAGCTTCTACCTGCTTAAAATATTTAATTATTTTCCATTTTTATTTTACTCCGTATATCGCAGATTCATTATTATTATTATGTATTTATTTACACTAAATAGAGACAATGAACATTAGAATGTAAATTTTAAAAGAAAAACTCTTTAAGGGTTAATGAATCGTGATTGTCTTTTGTGGAAAGTTGAATAATATGAGGATGGATATGGATGGTCTATCCTACTTTTCCATTCATACGAGCACGAAACGAATATGGTCGGTATTATAGTTAAATGACTGCAACTTTATTTTTACGTCTTTTGGATGTGGGGCTGCTTATTTTTATCGCTCCTTCGTGATGCTGCCAGTTCCGGACCATGATATAAAAGACAATTCTTTTATTCAAATATGTGTATTATCATTATTTTGTCGGTATTGTGATATATTTTTTAGGACAACAAACGGATATTTCGTAAAAATTTTAGGCAGTTTCAATAAAGAAATACACGAATCTTGGCTTCGCACGTGTAAAAAGAAGGGTAATTTTAATAAATCTATATTATATACCTTCTTTATATGTATGTCGATCAATCATATTCTAATATGTGTCTGTTGAGTTAAAAGACGCATTGCTGATGGCTTTAAATGGGATTTGCGTGTTTTGCAAATATTTCCATCATCAATTTTTTTGGTTTTGTTTGACATGAATAAGTTTAAAACGTCTTTCCCCTCCTCCTCTGGAAAAATAACATGCTGGAATAGAGCGGCTGCAATAATCGAAATATCAACATTGTCATCTCGAGTCGTTTTTTTTTTCTGTTGTTTGCCTTAAAACCATAACACAACATGACCACAGGAAACTTTTGATTAATTAGTTTCCATTAGACTAATTGGGGTTCATGCACTATTGGTCGGGGTGTCACTGTTGTATGAGACTCGACAGATTAATGACACAACGCTGTGTCACCTTCGGGCAATTGAGTTTACCCGTGAAATCCCCTCAAATGGTTTTTTTTTGCCCGGATCACACGTATTATAAAACAACGGACCCATTCATCTTTTATTTATTTATCTAGATATACTCGGTATTATTCATATATCGTCTTTTGTGATATCCATTATACTACAGCGATGAAAACGAAAAAAAAGCAATTAACCAAAATCTCGTTATTAAACTTAGTATATCATTTAGCATGAACTTTAGCAACTATCTTATACACTTACCACTTGCGTGGGTTCTATAATGCTGCAAAGCCTTAGAACTCCTGAACCTGACCTATCTTTTCATGTTGTTGTTTGAAATACGATATTCTACTCTTCTTACTTTTGAGTTATTTTAAGATAAGCTACGACTTATTACAGCTTACAAAAATTGAGGTGGAAATATCGAATTTTATTTGACATTTAAATCTTTAGCTAACATTTGGCTTGTCAAGCTTTCTTTCACATTCACGGTTTCTAAAAGTCATCTTTTTCTTTATTGGAATCCCATGGTCGCTTTTCGTTGATTTCGATTTATGTAGAAATACGCGGGCAATTTCAAAAGTTATGTGCCCAAACCAAATGAAAAGTCCTAATAAATCAATTTGTGCTACATCACGTAGAGGGAGTCTCTCTCCGAGCTCACGTTTGAAGTCTAATTTACATGTTGTCGTTGAATCATGCCATAGATACTTTACTGTAAGTGCAACTACCTAAATAGGAAGAGTGCGCTGGCATTTTTGAGTGACACACTTTTGGAGTGATTTCAAAACCGATTTATCAAAACAAAAATGACTGGATGACTTACATTTAGCATTTGATGACTAACATTCATCTAATACTACGGTAAAAATTTCATTTTCCAAATTTTACTCGAGGCAGGATCAAATTAACTGAAGCACGACCAGATGAGCTGAAACAAATTAAAAAATTTTAATAGCAAAAAATTTGCTTCTCAAAATTTGCCGAATAATATTAATAAACTTTTAGAGTAACTCTTGTAAGATGCAATTGTTTTACATTTAAAAATATGTTATCGGTTTTACGTATTGCAAGTCGTGTCTTGAAAAAGCCACTACTAAATTTGATCAATCTTTGATAAAGCTCTACCAATGCCCTGTGTGAATGTGAAATTTTAAATTTAAATTTCTTTAAGTTTTTGAACACAATTTAAAATAACGCCAATTTATTTTATTATAATTAATATATGTATCTATGTATGTATATTTAACTCTAATAGGTTTGGGAATGTATTCTTGTTTGGAAATTGTAAATTGCTTAGCACGAATCGCTTTGATGTCACCATAGATATACACAACTCTCTTGCTTCTACCTGTAACCTCCACTCGCAAATTGCGTTGGAATCCTGTGGTATAGCTAGAATTGGCGTAGAGATGGAAAATTATATGGCACTGTCACAAGTACAGAGCAGGAATAAGACTATTTTGGCACAATTCAATTATAAATACACCATTCTAGGGAAAAAGTTCAGTCAAAATTAGTTTCTGTCAAACTGATAATAATTTAAGCAGAATATACTAAACTTTGTAAATTGTATCAAGTCCGGATCTGGTACATTGAAGCGTTCCCCATATACTGTAAACAGTCTCTTTTCCCACATTGTGAAGGGAGGAAAACGGTAATTGGTGGGACAAAAATTGAATTAACCGCGGAATTAGGGCGGCAAAGTTTAAGGGCAATTTTAAAAATCGGGGTCGATGTGTGTTTTGCACTTCCTTCGTTTTCTGGAAGCCAAATCCAAAGTTATTAAAAAAAGAGACAATAACAGTGCAAATTTTTAAAATGCTTTTCATTTTTTCTGTTTTAATAAAAATGCGATTCTCGAATTGGATATGAAATTTATGAATTTTTCGCGGTTCGCTGGCGGTTTTAATTTCGAATCAGCTGTTATTATTATTATTATTGTTATTCCACTTGAATGACATTTAATTAAATTGTTGGCCGGAAAATTGCCGACGTCATTTCTTTTGATTATGTTCTAGAGTATTTCACAAAAACCGAACTAATTGTTACTGATTCATTTTTGTAGATTCCCATGTAGTACTTCTACTTTCAATTGGTGGTTGGTGGTGTTATGCGTAGCCGTAAGGCTGTCAATCTTGTTATCTCGTTTACATGTAAGATGAGTTTCATTAATTTTGAAATATGTTTCTAATTAATTTGTTAAACCTATGAGTCATAATTAAACCATAAAATAAAAACCTAAAAAAAATATTTATTAAGTAAAAAGAGCAATTAATTTTTCGTTTTTCGGCTGAAAAAGCAAAGGGGGTGTTGAGTCTATATACATATAGAGTCAAAGGAGTTCATTAAAAAATTTTATTTGAATGAGAATCCGTCCAGTTTGAAATCACAACTTCACTCGATTCCATTCAAGTTATGTTAAGCCTTTATTAGCTGATTATCATAGACAAATTAATACCCTTTCAATTATTCCTTGACTGTAGGAAAAAGTGTAAAGTCACAGTTAGCTAAATCCAAGCATTATAGTGAATGTTCTAGCATAGGTCGAATTATCTAATGGATCATAAATGTTTCTATATGGCATAATGCCTTATTGTAGTACACTACTCAAGTATTCTATTTCAAATTTTGTTTTAATTATTGCAACTGCTTTACTGTAACTAATTGCTGTTGCTCGATGTCCCTTCCCTTCGAAGATCATCACCCAAACCAGGAAAATTACCAGACATCGCGTTTCAAGATTTTTTGTTAACGGGAAATTTGCATTTTATCATTAAAATCTTAGATGCTGTTATAAAAATGATGTAATATAGCAATTAGTAACTTATCTCGAGCACATCTGATTGCGTTCATACATGCGTTAAATTGTGTGTTTGATTAAGAGGACCGCCATTAACATCATCGATCTCTTGTGCCCCCAACTAATTCTCAGGCGAGGCCTCTATTAGACTCTAGAATTCGCAACAGCTGCGTCCTGGTGTCCTATTTATCTGCTGGAAACCTCGATTCTATTCTTCCCCCTTTATCCAATAAATAATTTCATTTGATGGCTGATGAATTTAATTACATTTTTCACTTTCAAAAATATTGACTATCGCGCAAAAGATTGTAACTTGTTTTGCATCAAAAGTGAGATTCAAATATTTTTTATAAAAAAAACAATTGCTTATAGGTAGTTACCTACATATGTGAATTAAACGTAAATCTTTTGAAAATATTTTTATTAAAAAATTGCGGACGTCGATTCATGAAACAATATTCGTTCCAAGTGAAAGAAAAAGAAAAGAATAGTGGCTTTTGCCAATTTTCAATCATAAAACAGTATTTTCTCTTTGAACTACTACTGCTTCGATCTGCCCAGGTTCAATGGGGGTAACATTTTAAATTGAACTTCGTTAAAGGCGAAATTTCGAGAGAAAATTACTTTGAGGTGGAGAAGGAGAGAAAGAGACAGTGAGACAAAATGAGAGAGGGATAGAGAGAGAGGTCAGTACGTTTCATTTAATACAAATCACGTGGAAAAATGAGTCGTTTTTACGTTCAGAATTTAAAGGGTTTTTTTTCGTAAAAACTACGACGAAATTATTGAACGTTTTACCTATTAATAGTTTAATTATTAATAAATGTTGAAATGAAAAATTACCGTGACGAAAAAATTTTCATTCGACATACGACCCCCTCCCTCCCGGTGATTGATGGGACCATAAAAACGTAACGTGTTCGTATACGTATATGCCGTTCATATACGTAAATTCTATATCAAGAAGTAAAGGCAAGTTGGCTGTGCGGGGGCGGCGAACCGTAATAAAAATAAATTTCGGATGAAATAAGTGATTGATCGTTTTTAATTGTTGTTGGCGGCGAAAAAAAGATAGAAAGGGACTTGCACCGCATGCAAATCCCGAAGACTTATGTATGTGCCATGTTAATTTCGAGACAAATGATGCTTTGAACGGAACAGGATTTTTTTTCAGATTTATTACCTTCATTAATTAAGTTAATAAATGATTGATGTTTTACAAGTCAATTTTTAAGAGTTTTATTATGTATTGTAGCTCGTATAAAGGAATAGTTTTAAATTAATGCTAATATCTCTCTCTATCTCTCTAGGGAAGAAGAGAAACAATGTCAATCAATGAAGCTATTGAGTATATATCACTGAAAATATATCGAAACGACCACATTACGAATTCGTACAAAAGAACTGTATAAAATTCGTACAATTCAAGAAAATAAAACATGTGAGCAAAATCAATGGAAAATGGACGGATTACAACACGGAATTTAGAATGTTGTGTCAAATGACCCAAGTTTTCTTATGGTATGTTTGCATTTTCTAATTAAGATTCAAATCGTTAATTTTATCTTATTTTGAATTAGTTGTCCAAGTAATAGTTTAACAGTTTAATTATTGGCAAAAGATGTCGACAGTAACTTTTAATTTTAAACTATTAAAATGTATAATTCCTGAAAAGGTTTTACATATATATTACATATACTCGACATATTTTCTTTTTGAAACTAAACTCATGAAAGAATCACTCTCTTGTTTATCTATCGAGAGACAGTACCTATATCAAATGTCTCACTACTACATATATGTGAGAGCAACTCTAATGAAATAAATGAAGCTCTAGTAAAACTAAAAAAAGGAAATCTTTTTTAGTATTGTTTCGGTTTTTAAAACAGTGCTCTAACAGAGTGATTTTTTTTTTAAAGCCCAATTGTTCATCTACCTTTTATATAAAATCCTGGATTTTAGTTATTAATTATTTATTAATATGTACATATGTATTTGTTATTTAATGACCACAAGCCAATACCAATTAGTTTTAGAACTAAAATGGTTACACGAACTATTCTTAAGTTGAAAGGACCGAAAGCACTGTATTTAACCCTACATATTTATTTAAGAGAATACTTAACACATCAAAGACTATATTTAATGGTCAACAATTCGATGTCGCTTCAATTCGGTCTTCCATTAGTTCAAACGTTAAATGGCATTTGTCGTCGTCAGTAAGAATACTGGAGGCGATTGCTAAGACCTAACGAACTACGTGGACCTGTCTTGCTTATCAATCTGCCATCAAAAATAGATAAAATAGTAGACATAAAAATGCACATAATATGCCCCAAAGATGTCACTTATTTAACCCATTTATGCATAAAATGAAACTAGTCTACAGTGGAAAAATATCCGTAACAATTTCAACTAATTTCTGCTCGTCTACCCATACTGAATACTCTTTAATAAGTAAAAGTCATTTATTAGTTTCAATTTTCAAGATTCGAAGTGTTAAAAATAAGATATAAAATATCATGCATTCAAATGGCAATATTCAACATATGAAAATTAATCAAAAAAGCTACTTTACCTGAAGAATACTTTTTCAAAGTCAAAATTTGTACACCAATGTTGTTGAAGGGAAAATTTGAATTATTTTGTTTGTTATTATTACAAATAATTATCAATCAATTTATAGCCGTGAAATACGCGTCCCCTAAAAGGGACTCTTTGCACTAACGAGTTAATAGATGCAGAGTTTTAGAGATGAAGAAGTACATACATATACTCGTACTATGTATGTATGTATGTATGTATGTATGTTTTTGCTAAAATATGCAATAATTTGAAAACGATTAGATCTATCCGAGTGAAATTTGGTGCTGCTACATTTTTAATATTTGCATATGGAACTCCTTCTATAAAACGTTAGACTTATATTGATTTATTGCATTTCGATTATTCTGATCCTGAATTAATAAACAGTGTTTTCTAAACAAAAAAGTTATACACTTCAGTAAAGTATGCGTTAAACCACTATTATGCCAGACTATGTTCAAATTCCATTGTTTCCAGTTTTTTCCGTGGGAATTATAGAGTTCGATTTCATGTTATTTCCTCGGATATACACATATTAATTTCAAGTGTTTTACGAGTTACCTAGAGGTTCGATGGGATTAATAATATAATCTTTATGATTTTTATAACTTTGTAGTATTTATGTATTTTTATTTATAAGATATATTGTTCGTTAATAAAAATTTGAAACAAATATTAGCTGGAGAGAAACATAGAATATTGAAACTGAATCAGAATCAATCGGCATAGTCGTATATTGAATTAGTTAGTGGTCTAAGAGCAATGGCCAATTCGACTTTTGAGGAAAGCTTATTAAATAAGGATCTGTCTGCGAACACGATGGAAATTACATTTTCAGAAACATTGAGTAGTTAAAACTGTTGAGTCTTGGTAAGGACGTTACAGTGTAAAAGATTTCATTAAAATTAAAAATTTAATAGTAGATCAATTTTCGATGATAATTTAATCAACATTGAAGTAAAAAATTTGAAATAACATTCAATACACCTTAAGAGTACGTTCTAAATTAGCGGGGTAATTCCAGACCTATCAAAACCATGGATATATGACTTTCATTAATGAGTCATGAGTTGCTCCCAAAATTGTAACTCCCAAAGTAACCTTATGTACATGGAAACTGATAGTTTTTTATGCATTTTATTGTAATATTATATAAGAAGATACTATCAAAGCCAATTTATCAAAATTTGATATTTCTGCCTATCGAATCAAAAATCAATATAATATTCGTCAAGTTAAAAAAAGTTTTGGGTCTAATGAAAAAAGAGGCAAATGGAAAAATGACTTTTTATTTTGTTAACTTAAGATAAAAAAGATGTACTTTAAAAGTTTTGGATTGAAGAAGTGTTAATAAATAAAAAACAGTAAAACAAAATATTTGAAATAAAATCATTTTTACTGATTTTATGACGATTTTAAATATTTTACAGCAATACAGCGAAGAATTATGATGATGTTGTAGTGTTAAGCAATTAACAATTGCATTCAGATTTTTAGATAGCTTTTTTTTAATCGTTAATTAGTCGCGTGGGGTCAATATGACTCAATCGTTACGCGATTGTAATATAAATTTATTTCACCCGACTAGTTAGGGGTTAATTTGGAAATTTTTTTTGTATCTTGTGAAATATTTCTTAGATGTAAGGTTTTATTAGAAAAACATAACTTAGGATAAAATACATAAGAAAAAAATCGAGAAGCATTAGATCGGGATTAGATCTTAGTACCGTTTACTGGTCATACCATACATAGGTGTATCATTTTCTCTTATTTGCATGCACCTATAGTACGGTGCATATTTGCATTACCTGTTAAGCTATGTTCCATTTAAATACCTACGAAAATTGATACTAAAATGTGGTGGAGGTTTGTCGTGCATAAACCACATTTAGCACAACATTGTAAGGAAGATTATCAAATGAATCCGGTGAGGGGTTTGTAAGAAAAAATAAATAGCTACCTGCGGTTTGCCAATTTATTTGACAGTACAAATTGGTCTTAGACGTGGTGTTACTAACACCGTAGTGTTAGTGGTGTCTTAGAATAAAATTGTCAATCAAAATTGGCCACACTTTAACTTTGAATATGTGCTGAAAATAAGTTATCTTAATTGCATGAGGATTTTCATCGTAATAAAACTGTTCATTATGCACATTTGTAATTCCTGATTTCATGAAAGCAGCCTCGTTGGCAAATAAGATTCCCTTAGAAAAGTCATGATTTTGGATTCTCATTAATTGGGTGAAACGGCAAAAATTTATACGCTTCTGAGGATCTATTGAGAAGATTTCTTGAACCTGTTGGGCGTGATAGGGATGGAGACATTGCTCTTTTAATATTATATTTATGATATTTATTGAAACCCGCAATTTGAGCCCCGAGCGTGTTGCGTGTGCTGTGGGATCATCTTCAATCGCTTGTCAAACTTCCTCTTCTTCATTGGGACGCCTTCGCGCACGTTCTTATCCTCGATTAATATTTAAATTACTAAAACTGCCCGTTTCTCCAAGTTGCCTTTCAACAGACGCAAAGGTTTTATGGTTCGGAATTCACCGGTTTGAAAATTTATCGTGATAGATTCTGACGCTCATTGCTTTAACAAAATCCATATACTAAAAGCATGTCGACTTTCTCAGCAAAAGAATAAAGTTCCATTTTAAAAAGCAGAAATAAATTCATTCAACACGAAAAAAAAAAGATAAATTTAGAGCAACCGTTTTAACAACAACTGCAAATAAATATCTGTGACTGACGTATTATGTTGAAAAAAAGTTTTCATTCCTTCAAACGAAACATAATAAAATTGCGTACACAAATCCGCTGGGCGCATGGTATGATAAATTATTTTTTTGTAATGAAACCGTAAATCTGAGGAATATTTTAAAACAGAGGAAAAAGCTTCCAACTTAAATAAGCTATCTTAAAAATAAAAAATTGATACCTATGGATACCAATTTTCTCTCCTTCCTTTATCAAGGCGGCTACAGGCATCTTGATAGAGGAGTAAAAACATTTATGAAGACGATGTATGTTTTATTAGACAATCTGATGTTTTGTCAAATAAATTCTTTCGACATAAAATCATATTATTTGATGACACGAAAACACATACCAAAACTGATGAAAATCGGTTATGCCATGTAAAAGCCATATTAGAAAAACGAAAAATTTTAAAGAACTTTGACGATCCCTACCAACCGAAATGCAGCATTTTAAGACATACTTATCTACGTGTGTCCCAGGATAGGTGGAACGACTCTTGTAAAAGGCAAAAAATTTTCGAATTAAATTTTCATTTTTTGGGGTTCAGCCCCGCTTGGTTAAAGACTAATTTCTACCATAATTTTAGTTTTCAAAAATCAAGTAGGNATCCCGTTAAACCGCTAAGTAACTCCCAAAATACTTGAAATTAATTAACACCCTTCCGAGAAGTCGGAGGAAACCCTATAATTAGCCGCGAAACCATCCGCGGAAAAACTGGAAACAATGAAATTTGAACATTGTTTAACATGACTTGAGAAACTAAATCCATCTACTACTGAAGTACATATAACTTTTCTATTTATAACACTCCTTTTTCTTGGTTAATGATCATAATAATGGAAATGCCATAGATAAACTAGTACATGCAGAATTTATTTGTCCATTAGCGCGTAACTAGCACTCCTTAGCAGAAATATGAAAATAATTAGGAAATTCATATTTCTCGCCTTCAAAAACGTATTTGTATCAATTTTACTGCTCCCAATGGATTTAATCTTTTTAAAGTTAGTGCAAACTTTCGAAAATGTATGTTCATCTTCAATTATCTTGAGCCCACCAAAATGGCATCTGACGCGCGGTATGGCAGGTGCTACGGCACTTTTAATAGAACAATACCAACGCAACTAACTAGAATCCACCGAGGTGGTGTAGCCGATGACGTGATAGTAGTGTTTCCCAGTATCTAGAGACAGTCTTGAAAATGAAATTTTCATAATAATAAGACACTTTAGTTTATAATTTTTACGTCTACTATTTATATCCATGAAGCATATTAGATCCTTTAGGATTACATTAAGTAGAACTCTGTTATAATAGAATTTAAAACGGTTATCTTGCCGGGTATTTTTCATTTTGTACAGTATTAGCATCATTTTCCATTGGACTAATCACCAATTAATAAACAATTTCCCAAGTTAATATCACCTGGTATATTTTGTCACCGTCCATACATAACCATTAGTATTAGCCGGCCATTCATATATGTATTGGCTTTAGGGACCATATATATATACCCACATACATATTGATCTTCCACGCTACCCGAACGATTAATAACAGTAAATCAGTTCGAATATTATTATTCTGCGTTCACTCATATTAGGGAGGAGGTAGTCAAGTTTATTGAATTTTGATTTAAACCCACAAGAAATTATATACGTATTTTATGTATAGGAATTTTTGTTGTTTACGAAATAAAATTTTAGAAAAACTATTTACATCACATATTGGGTGTCTTTTCCAGAATGAACAAATCAAAAGTAATAATGTGCATGTGGTATATGAAAAGTCAATAGAGAAGAAATGTACAGTACCATGAAAGCTCTTGAAAGCACCTAATATGTGAGTGCAGATGCCCTATAACAACTCGATTGTCTCATATAAACTACGTGAATCACAATGGAAGAAAATGAGAAGAGAAAGTTATCTAAATATATTGTCTGTACCTCACCAAATATACAGGTGTTTTTCTTTCTTCGTGTTCTTTTTCTAATATAATTATGTGTTTTTATAAAATTTGTTATTTTGAATGTTGCCACAATATTTTCTTTATTGTCTTCGAATTTCTCTACCACTCAAAGTAAAACTCTAATTAAGCCAGTACACATTACAACATCAAATGTAATTTAAAGATCATTAATCAATATGTAATAATTATGGCCATTTATTTTCGTAAGCCAACCTAAGAACGAGAAGGGAAATCAGAGGGCACCACAATGCCGTTGGCAGGAAAGGGTCTTGAACGTTTCTTTGAAAAACAACTTGGGTCTTATTGACGGTGCTTAACCCCCTAAATATCCTCGGCCCATTAAATGAGGTTGACTTTTAATCGATCCCGATCTAAATGAAAAATTAAAGTCAATTTTCGTATTTTGCGCGGAATTTTTAACCTACAAAGTGCCAAGAAAAATGATTTATACTAAATTACGAATTTTCATCTTATTTAGGACCAAAAAAATTGCAATAATAGATTAAATGTATGTTCAAACTAGTAATTATCGTGAGATCTACATCGAAAGATAGGATGGATTTTTGATGACTATTCAGTGACGGAAAAGTGTTCGATTGCAGATGACAGATCACTTTCATCCGCAGGAAAAAATTTGATGATGTAGCGGGACGAAAGTCATTCAACGGCATGTGATTAGTCGAGCATAGCAATGCGATCGTTCTGTCTCTCGTT
Organism: Hypothenemus hampei; assembly: GCA_013372445.1. Lineage (NCBI taxonomy): Eukaryota > Metazoa > Arthropoda > Insecta > Coleoptera > Curculionidae > Hypothenemus > Hypothenemus hampei. The sequence continues at coordinate 1,048,196 of JABRWK010000008.1, forward strand.
AAAAATAACTTTAAAGCCACCGAGTGAGGCATCACATTAAACGCATCGAGTGAGGCATCTCGTTTCTGCACGTGGCCACTTTTATAGCAAAATTTTGAATGACATACTGACACAATAACGGTTCGATTGTTAAACGAACATTGTGTTTGAGACCTGGTTGATTGTGGATTCTATACATACAAATTTTTCTGTAAAAAGAATCAAGAAGCCGGAAAATTAGTGTACCTTTAATGGGTTTTCTGGCTGCGTGCCTTCTTCCTGGAAAAATAACTCACATTCGGATCCAATTGCTCTAATTGTGTAAATAAATAAATTTTCAAAGAAAGACTATGAAATATTGAACTGACAAACCACACCACACAGTTACACAAAGTAGGTCTTGTACTCGGTGCTCTGGAATCGCATGAGAATTCTTCCGTCAATTTGTCAATTTCTCTACAACTGTTTAGATGAAATAAGACAAAGACGTGAACGTATTATAGTCGTAACAAGGAAAACAATTTTAATATTCATTTCTTGATAATGGAGTTCGTTTATATAATTACGTAGGCAAAAGGGGAAAATAACTCAAGAAGAATCAAAGAGGCGATAAGTTTTAATTGAACTGAGACGAGATCATGATTATGGGCGTTTGATTATTAGTTCGATACATCGGTTCGAAACTGAATGGCAAATTCGTAAAATAACCACTTACGTAATAATAGTGTCCGATCGATTTTGCGAAAATGATCAAACTCCGAAACTCGAAAATTTGCAAATAAAAGAGCCAAAAACTTTAATTTAATTAGGAATAAGCCCTTTTTTGTGAAGAAAAGTTGTTTGAAGGAAAAGTCGTTTCATCGAGAATAACTTTGGTATCACGGTTAATTTAAAATTTCCGTCGGTCCGGGGGAATTGTGCAAAGAATTTTATCGCATGATTAGGTGGCAAGTTAACCTTAGATTTTAACCATTTACCGATTTAAACCGTTGTCGAATTATTTTATTTCAGAAAAAAGTTTCGTGGTCGAATCCTGACTCGAGCTAAATTTTAAACGACTGAAGAACCGCGAAACCAATTTCACGTTAAATTAATAACAATTTCAGTTTCCGATTAATAAAGTTTAATTGTTAAAGTTCATGGCAATTGTTCGAATACTATATACATATGAAAGGAAAGTTCACTTTCCAGATTTCCAGATTTAATCTATAGGTAACAATTAACGTGTTAATATTCTCGTTTAAATTATAGTATTTTCTTAAACAAATCAATCTTCGAATAACAATTAACAGGAAACAAATCGAACAATTAAATGTTTAATATCCCTTGTTAAGGTAATTTTACAATTATTCGAGGATTTTCCCCGTGATAAATGATGCTTGCCACTGGGTAGCGCAAATATCGAACTCTAACTTTTTGATTAATTGCCATTAAATTTGCTTTTTATAGAAAAATTATTAGAATCGTTCATTATTGAATAATCGAAAGAAAATCTATTGTATTTACGCCTTCTACCTACTCCTCCTTCCATAATGTAAGTGAATGGAGTATTCATTAAATTGTTTCGTGTGAGAGACCGGTCATATTATGGCGTCCATATTTCACTCATTTTATAAATTACATTTACATTTTCGCTACATGGTAAAACATGAAAACATATTAATATTACACATTTATGGTAATAGTCTATTCGAGTAGGTAAGTAATCGTCCATTTTGTATCGCCTGCTCTTATTCGGAATGCATTAATTTTTCAAATTATATGTATGTATGTACATACATATGCAATTTTATTTTCAAAACAACAAACAACAAAGTTTAATACCTTTTTCATTCAATCAACAGATCTGAGTGTCATAAAAATTATATCAAATAAGGAAAATATGAATTTTTCAGTTTTATTCATTTTTAAAGTGAGAAACGTTAGATTATCTGGTAATATAAATAAAGATATATGTATATAGTATACTTATTTGTTTAATTATTTAAACTACAAAGAATAACGTTTCAATGTTGATCAAAGTNACGTGGCCACTTTTATAGCAAAATTTTGAATGACATACTGACACAATAACGGTTCGATTGTTAAACGAACATTGTGTTTGAGACCTGGTTGATTGTGGATTCTATACATACAAATTTTTCTGTAAAAAGAATCAAGAAGCCGGAAAATTAGTGTACCTTTAATGGGTTTTCTGGCTGCGTGCCTTCTTCCTGGAAAAATAACTCACATTCGGATCCAATTGCTCTAATTGTGTAAATAAATAAATTTTCAAAGAAAGACTATGAAATATTGAACTGACAAACCACACCACACAGTTACACAAAGTAGGTCTTGTACTCGGTGCTCTGGAATCGCATGAGAATTCTTCCGTCAATTTGTCAATTTCTCTACAACTGTTTAGATGAAATAAGACAAAGACGTGAACGTATTATAGTCGTAACAAGGAAAACAATTTTAATATTCATTTCTTGATAATGGAGTTCGTTTATATAATTACGTAGGCAAAAGGGGAAAATAACTCAAGAAGAATCAAAGAGGCGATAAGTTTTAATTGAACTGAGACGAGATCATGATTATGGGCGTTTGATTATTAGTTCGATACATCGGTTCGAAACTGAATGGCAAATTCGTAAAATAACCACTTACGTAATAATAGTGTCCGATCGATTTTGCGAAAATGATCAAACTCCGAAACTCGAAAATTTGCAAATAAAAGAGCCAAAAACTTTAATTTAATTAGGAATAAGCCCTTTTTTGTGAAGAAAAGTTGTTTGAAGGAAAAGTCGTTTCATCGAGAATAACTTTGGTATCACGGTTAATTTAAAATTTCCGTCGGTCCGGGGGAATTGTGCAAAGAATTTTATCGCATGATTAGGTGGCAAGTTAACCTTAGATTTTAACCATTTACCGATTTAAACCGTTGTCGAATTATTTTATTTCAGAAAAAAGTTTCGTGGTCGAATCCTGACTCGAGCTAAATTTTAAACGACTGAAGAACCGCGAAACCAATTTCACGTTAAATTAATAACAATTTCAGTTTCCGATTAATAAAGTTTAATTGTTAAAGTTCATGGCAATTGTTCGAATACTATATACATATGAAAGGAAAGTTCACTTTCCAGATTTCCAGATTTAATCTATAGGTAACAATTAACGTGTTAATATTCTCGTTTAAATTATAGTATTTTCTTAAACAAATCAATCTTCGAATAACAATTAACAGGAAACAAATCGAACAATTAAATGTTTAATATCCCTTGTTAAGGTAATTTTACAATTATTCGAGGATTTTCCCCGTGATAAATGATGCTTGCCACTGGGTAGCGCAAATATCGAACTCTAACTTTTTGATTAATTGCCATTAAATTTGCTTTTTATAGAAAAATTATTAGAATCGTTCATTATTGAATAATCGAAAGAAAATCTATTGTATTTACGCCTTCTACCTACTCCTCCTTCCATAATGTAAGTGAATGGAGTATTCATTAAATTGTTTCGTGTGAGAGACCGGTCATATTATGGCGTCCATATTTCACTCATTTTATAAATTACATTTACATTTTCGCTACATGGTAAAACATGAAAACATATTAATATTACACATTTATGGTAATAGTCTATTCGAGTAGGTAAGTAATCGTCCATTTTGTATCGCCTGCTCTTATTCGGAATGCATTAATTTTTCAAATTATATGTATGTATGTACATACATATGCAATTTTATTTTCAAAACAACAAACAACAAAGTTTAATACCTTTTTCATTCAATCAACAGATCTGAGTGTCATAAAAATTATATCAAATAAGGAAAATATGAATTTTTCAGTTTTATTCATTTTTAAAGTGAGAAACGTTAGATTATCTGGTAATATAAATAAAGATATATGTATATAGTATACTTATTTGTTTAATTATTTAAACTACAAAGAATAACGTTTCAATGTTGATCAAAGTCCTTGATCTCGATTTAGCTATAGTGTTCGGTGTTCATGAAATGTTTCTTTTTTCAATTTTCCAATACCATTAACAAAAGGGATCATTTTTAATAAAAATATGTAGTTTTAGTTCATATATCATCTTGTCGATCTTGATTTAAATTGATAAATAATTGGCTCACTGATACGACATGGAATTTCCTAGCTAAGCCAATAGATTTTTTAACTGGTTTAGTTTTGCTATGTATACAAATGAACCAGAGCTACATATATTTTAAAATTACATACGAAGTATACAGAATGTCTCGAATTCATACATACTATAATTGATAAAAGTTATAATTTTTTAAATGAAAAATGTGTGTATATGAAAGAAAAAGATAATATATTATGTTAATTTTAATTCTACGACTAAAATAAAATATGTTCAACCAAGGTTTATTGCGTCTAAGCTCTAGCGGTTTTTGAAATAAATCATTTTATGTTAAAGTGCAAGACAACATTTAACATCAAAACCCTCATCCCGTATTTAAATTATTAAAATACAAATTTGATCGAGGGTCAACAATGAACCAAATTTGGTATTCTAATTAAAAAAAAAACAAAACAAACAGAGTAGCCTAAAAGTACATCAGTATCAGTGAATCGTGTACAGTGAGCGCCAAATGTATGGAATAAATTCCTTTAAAATTCAGGTGTTAGTTTTTTGGTAAAACTCTCGAATCCATCAATTTTTATTTTTTCTTGCAGTTTTTTTTGGTGGCAAAGTTATGAATACAGAGTAACTCAAAAACAAGTTACGACCACCAACTTCATTTTTTTAAAAAGAAACATCTATTTTTTATATCATTTTTGAATTCTACATCAAATTTTAAGTATGTTCCATTTTTAAATTTATGTATACAGGGTAACCAAAAAACAAGTTACGAAAACAAACATATTTTTCTGAAATGGAAATAGAGTAAATGTGCCGGTAGTTCGGCCTTCTCCGGTTGTCGGCCACTTTGACAGAACTCTATGATTATATGTCTATAAATATATGTATATATAGATATATTATTGTATAGGTGGCCGAAAACTAGCACTAGCATTTACCGTAGGTACTTTTTTTTTAAATTTCGAGGTCCCCTTGAAACTGTTGTATGTTCTGTTTTCACATTTACGTATACAGGATGATCTAAAAACAAGTTATGATAGCAAACATATTTTTCTCAAATGGAAATGCACGCTCTTATTTTTTAATTTTGAGTTATCCTTCAAGATTAATGGATGTTCTGTTTCCAAATTTACGTATACAGGGTGATCTAAAAAAAGTTGCGATAAGTACGTATTTTCATTGGAAAAAACATGTTTGCTGTCATAACTTGTTTTTAGATCATTCTGTATACGTAAATGTGAAAACAGAACATACAAAAGTTTCAAGAGAACCTCGAAATTTAAAAAAAAACGTATTTACATTTCAGAATAATATGCTTGTTTTCGTAACTTGTTTTTTGTTACCCTGTATACATAAATTTAAAAACGGAACATACTTAGAATTTAATGTAGAATTAAAAAATGACACAAAAAATAGATATTTCTATTTAAAAAAATTAAGTTAGTGGTCCTAACTTGTTTTTGGCTTAATCTGTATACATAATTTTACCACCAAAAAACTCACAAGAAAAAATAAAAATTGATGAGTCCGAGCGTTTTTTCAAAAAATTAACATCTGAATTTTAAATGAATTTGTTCCATACATTGGGCCTCACTGTATACAGTGTCAGGTTTTTGTAACTTTTAATCGTTAATAACTTGTTTAATTTAAAAGCCAATATTTTGTGTTGTTGTTAAATGTAAAATTTAATTACCTATCGAACATCATTAGCGTTTTCTATATTTAATTCAACTTGTTTTCGTGGAAAATTCACATTTTTATCAAAAATATTTTATCAGATAAGATTATTGCTTCAATATCGCAAAAATTTAAACAAAAAGTCAAAGGAAAAGTTGCATATGCGACTTAAAAAAAAGCTAAGGAAAAAAAGGCAGATGTTCAAAATTTCTACGTACTATTCTACTCTAAACACTAGGCTACTCTTCTAGAAATGCAGTTTCACTCTCGTTAATAGCTGGGAACTAACTTCTTGAAAAGCTGCAGTAATCCTTTGCTTCATGGCAGATGGTGTCGTAGGCAGTGTAATGAGTAGAACTTCTAGACCTTAAAAAATCCAATCACGTCAGATCGGAAGATTTTGGCGGCCAATTTCGAAGTCCATTTCTGTTAATTGTTGTTCAAATATTGCTTAACTAAATGTACATTTATCAATAAATAACATGAAATTAGAAAAGTTTTAAACTTCTGCTGTTCTATTTATTAGCTACATGCAAAATTTGATGCATTTTTCAGAATCAGTGTCCTTAAGATTTTGGACTAATTGAATCCGATGGGGATCGAAATTGTTTTTATATAGAATTCTTCTGAAATTTGTTTTATTTACAGTGCTTTTTCTTACAATTTTCCTATGACTATTATGAGGATTTTCTCCCAGAGAGAGAACCAATTACAGTGAATTCAGTTTCTTCATTACCGGCGACAGGTTTTTGTCTACTAAGCTTCTTGCACTGCAGATTTCCGGTTTTTTAATATATACTGTCTATTAGGATGCCTTCGATGTAGCAACTTTTCAGCGTACACTTGAAATCTTGACAAACTATTGTTGCACTTAGAAAAAACAAAAATCATATTAAATTCTTCTTCTTTACGGAACCTGTTCGTTTTGACAATCAAAAAGATGTTTAAGAAAATCATATTTGGCGTAATGGAACTAATTTAAACTAAATAATAAAGTAAGCTTTACGTTAAAATTCCATGGAAGTACAATGTTTATACATTTTTTTAAAATCGAGCTAGATATAGGGGATCCTAATGATGTCCAATACACAATTCACTTTTTCATCTAACAATAGAAAATACTGGGTGTCTCATTTAAATTAACCCAGTCAATTAGAATTTAATACTACGTTTAGGCCATTCCGCCTGTTTCAGTAATGTTTGTTTTAATAACTTAAATACGAGATGAGAGTCCTAATGTTGAATGTTGTCTTGCATTTTGAAATAAAACGAAATACCAATTGAATTAAATGCCATACAAGTTACAATTAGTCAAACCTATTTTAGTTCAGTCATACAATTAAAATAAACACAATATAGTCAATTAAAAAATTTCATTTAAAAATGCGCCTTTGATAAATTACGTGTAGTTGGGATATTCAATATTCTTTGCAAATAATTTTAAAACATACCTCTGGTTTATCTGTATACATCGCAAAACTGAACCAATTAAAAAATCATTTGGCTAACGATTAACTAAGAAATTCCGTATCCTGTATGAAGTATACACGGTGTTCCGGAATATGTGGGCCCCATCCCAAATGTGAATAGGGTGAAGGGGATAAGTTCATATAAACATGTATCCTAAGTCGTTTAGTTTTCAAGATACAGGGCGTCAAAATTGAAAAAATAAATCAAATTTTCTTTGATATCTTTCGATTTCTTTCAGATAATTTCACGAAATTTCATATTCGGCAATTGAATATTTGATTTATTTTTTTAACCTCGACGCCCTGTATCTTGAAAACTAAACGAATTAGGACACATATCTGTATCCTCTTCAACCCCGTTCACATTTGGGAAAGGGTCCTACATATTCCAGAACACCCTGTATAAAACAATAATTAATGGTTAATTGTTTTAAAGGTCATTTACGTATATTATTATAATCTTCCGGCCTGACTCTGTTTTAGACGAGATAGAGTTGATTTATTTTTCAATATACACGGTCCCCGGAGTTTTGTCTGCATTTTTTTCTTTTTTGTTGCCGGAATCTTTTTGTTGTGCGAAAAAGCCGTTATTACAACCTTATAAATTTCTATAAATCTAATCGATTTGAAGATGAAAAGTAACACGAACAAACTACGACAATTAAATGGTTAATTTTCTTTTGTGCGTTGTGCCGATTCGCTTCTTTCACTCTGGTAACTACTTTGTGCATTCCTTATGATAAATGATACGATCTTAAAATCTTACGAACCAACATCTGCATGCAAAATGTTGATTAATTATCCGTTCCTTCGGGAAAAGGATTTGTTCTTCAACATTCCCTCCCTTATTTTTGCCACAAAACAAGTCATTAAACGTTCAGCTTTAAGAAATTCGAATGTAGTTACGCTTAGCACTGTCTGGTATTTAATTAAAATTCCTTTTATATGCATATAGCATTTAGTTAGAGAAAGTTAATGTAATACCTTCTTTTTCGAATTATCATTGTTGTCCTAAATACCGGAATTCCTAATCAAATAGTCCCTCAAAAAGATAGAGGGGGAGAACGAGAGAGAAGTGATCATTTCGGATCCGGCTTTTGTCTGTCGCAAACGCGTTTAACGGTAATCTGTTTCATTCGCGGCCAATGACAGTTCTTATTGTTCTCCCGCTTGGTAATTAAATTGGCCGAGTTACGGACGAAATGTGTTCTTTTATTTGCCGCCACAATACGAGAATTAGAGCTGTTTTTAAATGCCGCCCGACCGAGCGCCACCGGATTAGGACCGCACGATTTGTCTGAGCCGCCCATTCAAAAAGAAAAAAAATAATACAAGCCACTAATTCGCAATTCGTCGACCCATTTTACATTAACGATTCGGATTTTGATTTGGTTCGATTGATTATTGCGGTGGTTTTTTAAGGTTTGGCAACATTGGCAATTGACTACATAGTTTATGAGGTATTTGATTTATCTGTTTCTCTATTAAAATAATACTTAATGGAAAATTGGATTCTCGTCAATCTTGTTAATTATTTATTGTTAGTTGAACAAAGACTTGGGAAATAATTTTCCTGGAAACATTACCGACAAACTGACCTGTTCTGTTATTGAGCAAGAACAGGATATATTATCTAGAAGTTCGAGAACACTAACACACGCTGAGAAAACCGTCTCAACTAGTAATAGCCAAATGGATCAAAATCTAATCAAGAAGTCCTAAATTCTTTAATTGAGATGAAACTAAGAAGAATTTATGTTGGTTTTAGAGCTATTGGTGACAACATCGAATATCAAACTTGTGTTTTTTGTTTTTACGATTTAATTTTTTATTTTTTATTTTTTATTTTTTTTTTGAGAAAATAACAANTTTTTTTTTGAGAAATAACAAATTTAGTTCCATCTACTTTTAGTTCCAAATTGAAGAGTTTTTCTCAATAAACAATTGAAAGATTGACTATTTTTTATCTTCTAAGAAAAAAATATTGGCCACTTTACAAGAAAAATATCAGCCCAAGAAAAATAATAGACCATCCATATGCCTAAACATGATATTTGTTTTTCTTTTCGTCATTGTCCAACTAAAATTTTCTCAAACATGAAATAAGATAACATTAGGAAACGTCCATTCTTTATGGAATTCGTGCGGGTCAAGCCCTATAAAAGCAGCCTATTTTTCTCTAAAAATTACCTCCCCTCCGCACTACATTTATATTTATATGGAACGCGTATACATCACAACATATTTGAACCGCAGGACTATAAAAAGAGTTTAATGACTGTACCGTTTTAATCAAACTAATTGGATTTTACCCCAATCGAAAAGTGACTGACATACGTTTTCAACGTAGAACGACTTTCCCAAAATTGCTCTTTCATCTCACACTTTTAACGAACAGTTATATATAGTCATGTTTAAATATACCTACATACGTATATGTATAGTTAAGTTGAAAAAATAAAATGTTATCCCTGTTTGATCGAGTCATTGTCAAGGTATAAAAATTATTTAAAAAGTCTATATGAGAATAAAAACTTTTCAAAATGCTGATTCAGTATTGGGATTCAAAATGTTGCTGCGCACTCCCAACGGAATCATTTTCAACGTTAAAAGTTAAAACTTTTGTTTTATTGAGTTCAATTTAGTACCGAAAATGTCCCCTTACGGGACCTGCATACGATATTTCTCTTAGCGAAAGACAATTTTCCTTAAAAGAAAATCTCTTTCGGCACATAAAGAAATCGAATAACTAATATTGACTTTCGAAAATAGAAGTAAATTCCCATTTAAAATTAGTAGGAGAGAATTTCGGAGGAATTAATTCGAAGGAGACGAGAAAAGGAAATGTGGATTAGAGAGTTGTCATGATTAGGATTTAGATTCAATGCTCCATCGAATTATCTTCATCCAGACTAAAGGAAGCATTGTTCAAACTGAACGGTGTTAAATCCGACCTAAGGATTTTTGGTTGATTATAATTATGCTTGTGTACTACTCAAAGCAGTGAGAGGGTTTAAATTTAATAATTCTCCATTAGTATCTCATCATTGTTTAATTCAGTCCAGTTACGGTTCTGGCAACCCTACAATTACATTCTTATCCAGTATTTTTTGGTAAACGCGTGCCCCGTAGGGCAGAAACAATGACTGAATCCGAACCTGCGATGAATTTTAACGAAGCCCCCCTAAAACCCCAAGATATATGATACCAATCTTCACTGTAAACCGCCGGAAAAAGACTAAACTACGAAATGAGTTATATTCCTCGCATGTTGCGTTTTTATTATTTCATATAAATTTTGGCCAACTTAATTTATTGCCATTTCGGAGACATTCGGAAACAAACAAGAAAATATGACAACACCAACATATTTTTATTCTTTTAGTCTTTAAAAGCAAGTCAGAAATTCAAAAAGTTCTTGAATTTTATTAACGCTTGACAATCGTGTATATACGTTAGCATTACTCCACTTAGTTAACGTATACGTTAAAATACACTTAATTAAGTACAGGAAAGTTTATCCATTTGAAACTACTGTTTAAATTAAAGTTTATGTTAAAATTTAATAGTTTAAATAGGCATTTCATTGTTAATCCTAAAAACACAAGGCTATTCAAAAATCGGTTTCAAACCTAGTTACCAATTCGAAGATTTTTTCCTTAGATTGTGAAAACGTTGATTTAATTAGTTTCGAACAACGTCCGAAAAGTGGCATGACGAAAACGGAAACGACGATCCTCAGGCCCCGGTAGTGTGGTCGACCGGAAGATTTTAGCCTTCTTATCGGCCCTCCTTATTGTTTCCCTAATGAATTCGAATTCTGAAAGGCGGCGGTGGTGGCGGCCCGATTTTGCATACGATTTGCATAATTGTACATATTGATGTTCGTTAACGAATGTTGTTGAAAGTTGCACAATCAAAGATTTGATGTTTAATTTCAAATTCATTCCACGGTCCAACCGGAGACTCCATTGAAATAAATGTGTTCGTTACGTTATATGTGGTATAGTTTTTTGATTCGTTTTTTACGTTACAAGAGACACCTGGTGGCTGAACGACATTCCTTCTCTGTTTCTCTCTCCCATTTGGAGCCTATCTCATTGATAATCAACGGGATCAGTGTGAAAAGCTTTAGGTGGAAAATACGAAGAGGCTCGTAAAGGAACGGAAAGAAAGTCTCATTTTATTTAATGGAATGTATGAAGTACATAAAAACCGAGCCTAAGTTTAAAGCAGGACGCTTTGAATTGAAACATTTTATGTATTTTTTTCCTTCCAGATTAAGGTTTACGACTTTTTTTTATGAATATTGAAAGGCGTTTATTATTTTTTCCTTTCCTAGATAATAATCTGGATAAAACTGATTCTTATTAATGGGATGAGATTTTACAATTGCTATACTTTTTAATCAGAACCTAAAACACAAAATGTACGAGGATTGTTCAATAAGAGCATGTGCGATTCGTTATTTAAAAAGCATTGCAGTTGTTATCCTTGAGAATGAAATATAAAAACCGTTCCACTACTACATTTAAGTCTAATATAAATGATGATGAAAAATTGAAATTAAAAAAAAAAGAAAACTAAAGTAAAAACCTTATCGTTCTAACTCCATTAAAAGTGGAGGAAAAACCACTGCAGAAGTAGAACACTCTATTCAGCGTGGATCAAATTCGAGCAGATTCGAGGTTTTCTTTGAAACGATGTCAAATAAAGATATCCAATGCTTCAATTTGCAGAATCAAACAATATTGGAAATTCCTATCCTTCATTACATAAATTAAGATATTGCTATAAAATTATTCAAAAATTTTAATCACTCCTACTAGGAAAGATCTCTTGATCTGATCCCCAGTTTGAATGTTTGAAATCCTAAAATTTGAACTGTTCTCAATATGTCATTGTCAAATAAAAAAGTATTATTAACAGTTACATATAACAGAAAAGAAAACAAATTTAGTGAAAATGTATAGTTGTGTACTGATAAGAGATGTGCGTTTCTATGCTGTTGTGGCCACTTCGAATACAAAATATTCCACAAACATCATACATCACATAAATGTTATGTCCCACTGCACGAACAACCGATTAGTATCACCCGGTCTTTTTTCTCGCGTGTCCTCTATCTCCGGAAAATGCTGACTGTATTTCAAAAAAATTCAAATAAAAAATTATTTCTTGCTAGCGATCAGCTCGAAAAAAAAACAGTTTATACCTATATAATAGCATCTTAATCACGTACAACGAAAAAAAAGGTACAAGGGTGGCGGCAAAGAAAAATTTCACGGGAACGAGTTGAATTATGGGTCTTTGTATCTGACCGCATCAAATATGGATAAATGGCCGCGCGGGCAGCTAAAAGTTATGAGGGTTCAGCTTCACGAGTCACGTTAGAGAAAGGATATCTCAAAAGATTTAGCCCTGGACGCTTTATTGGACGTACTAAGCCACTTCTTCGTATACTCTGCTCTTTCACTGCCAGATAGATAAAGGAGGAAAATGACTTTTGATGGATCGTTGATCAAAACTAGTTATTACGTTACAGTAAAATCACGTGCCACTGAGTAAAAACACATCAAATTTGGATCTGGAAAATTCCTGACACGTATTCGACGAATATTAATTTAGCTTTGCTTGTTGGAATCCAGGTATAAAAACTCCCTGTTACTCATACTCAGTAGGATTTGTGTATTTAATTCAAATACACGCCACAGATCGGTGTCGCAATCAGACCTTTATTTCATTAAATCCTCCTGTTAATTAAGGCCTCACTCTAACGAGATAAATTGGGAAACCGCCAGTTCCGAATTACCCAAACTGTACTATTCTACAGGGTTTCCCAGTAAAACTACCGATAGAAAATTGCATTTTAAACGAAAAAGTTCATATGAGCCTCGGTTCCAAAGTGACTGAAAAAGATACGAGATGTGAAAACTTGTAACAAAGATTTATAAAGAAAATTACGTAATAAATTATTCAAAAATGAACATCAAACTCAAATTGGCCACCATTTGAGTAACTTTTATAGTTGTAGTAGATATTCTATGCGCAATTCGCATCTGCGAATAATAGACTATGTTACATTCGCGAAATGAACTGGTGGAATTGTCCCGGCAATATTTTCAACACACTGTACATTCGAGTAACAGAAGCTTCATATTTTATGTAACCCCAAACGAAACAATTTAGAAGTATTATATTAGATGAATAGGAAAGCCATGCTACAGATGCAATGCGTCCCGTAATTTAATATTAAGGTTTGTGTCCAACGAATTCCTCACGTATCTAGAACCATATGCTCGACACGCATCTAATTGGAAATAAAGTTTTATTTTTAAATTTAAAGGAATATTTGAATAGATTCAATAAAATTATCGCAAAGAAATACCAAGAACATCACTCCAGTCCTATCTGGCAGAAAATATGGTCTTAAAATAAAAATGTTGGTCAATATCCATCTTTATATTTGGAGATACAGGATGTTTGGTACATTGATAGAAAGTTTTCAATGAAGTCATTTAGGATTTATATGATCATATTTAGCCTTATACTACAACGATATACTTTATTTGAGATATTTGAAGTTCTTGCCGGCCACAATATTGATCCATTTCTTCCCATCCAACAGAAAAAATTAAAACATATTTTTAAAAACCTAAACGGAAACAGTTAATTACAATTTTTGCATCGGATTTTATCGTATATTGTAAAAAACATATCTTTAAATGTAAGAGAGTGATACATGAATGATATTTCAAAATGATGGATGTTCCGTTCATTGGCGATATACTATGATGGAATATTTGGACGAAATATGTCTTAATCGTTGGATAGAAAGAAATTGTCCAATATTGCCAGCGAGATATCCAGACTTGCCACCTATGGATTTTCTGGCCTGAGGACAAACGAAAGAGCTAGGATACCAAATTGAAATAACTGACTGTAATCAACTGAGAAGGCGAATCGACGAAACAGGTGTCAGAATAAGAGAAGAAATGAGGTTAGGCGTTACCACTACACAAATACGAAACAGGGCACTTAAATGTATTAGAAATGGAGGTTCTCATTTTGAAAATGAAATGAATTAATCAGTGGCATTATTTACGTTTATTTAAGTTGGAACTAGCGCTAAAAGTATTAAAATAATGAATACTTGTTTTGATGTCGCTTATTTTCTTGTTCAAATTAATACATATTTCCTTTTGTTTTTAGTTTTGTAAACTGTAATTTTGTCATAATGTCATATATCATTTGAAAGAGTATAAAATAGAAGAATTTTTAAGACTATTTATATTTCTTGAGTTAGTGCCGCATTGAAGAAAATATTGTTTAAAATAGAAAAATAAATTGAAACCAAAGTACTTTTTGCACCTAAGTTTGTTTACATAATGTTTCTTCTGTTTCGTCAAAGTGGATATTAAGAATATCTTAATTTATTAAAAAAAATTATAAAATTAATTTAATGTTCAGTAACAATTAAATTATTTTGCATAAATATCTAAAAAGATTGATATCTCGAAGACGATATAACTTTATACAAAGTTAAATATAGTCATATAGATTCTAAACGACTCCATCTATCATCCATTGAAAACTTTCTATCGATGTACCAAACACTCCGTATAACATGAAAATTTTCAACAGACCACGTATGCAAATTATGGTAATTTACCACTCCGTTGCGGATAAAACATGTCTCGTCTATCCATAATATTTTTTAACATAAATCTGGATATTCTTCTCTTTTATTAAGAAAATATCTACAAAACATCAAACGACGGTCTTTATTTTCAGGATGCAAGATTAATAATTATTTGCCATTTTTTAAATATTATTTATTATGAAAAAAGACAGATACAAATTTAACAAAAACATGATTAAAGGATTATTCTTTAGTATAGTCACCCTGTACGTCAGTAATTGCTTCTCATTTGTTTGACAAACAATCGATTCCACGGGCAAGGAAGTTGCGGTTCTTAAAAGCAATCCACGCTTTGAGGTTGGCCACCAAATCATTCAGCTCCTTATATTGTTTGCTTGCTAATTTTTCAACGAGCAATTAAAGTGGTGGTCTCTAGGCGTCTCCGTGGAAGAGTATGACGAATGAGGAAGCAGTTCCCATCCTTTACTGGCGATGGATTTAATGACTTGACATTCAACATGCGGACATGTATTATTATAGTGGAAGGCAATTCTGTTTTTTTCCGCGATCTTTTCATTTGGATTGCAGCATGGAAAATTGCCGTCAGCCTTTTTAAAATTTTGACACCTTCTTTCTTTGTTTCTTTCTTATTAAGCGTTTTTGAACCTATGTTCATATGATTTTTTTACTTCAAATAACGTTTACTAACATCGGTCTTATTTATGACGTTTAAAAGAGGGATTCTCCATTTAATATATCATGTATACTATACCTGGATACAAATGATTTTTCCTTTGTCATGGAAATTTCACATTAAAATTATAAAAAATCAAATATTTTATATCCATATGGAGGTGGAGCGGTCTGTGCCTTTATACGTATATCCTGTAAACCAATATCCTCACGTCCCATAAACTACTGATATAAGATCCTTTTATTGCCCCTATCCCAACAATCCCAAACTTCCAATAAACTGCTCTACAAAGGATTTAATGCCTAGTTGGCCCGGCCCTTCGGGATCTCATTAAAGGTCTAAGAAGCAACGGTTTATCGCAATTCCAATCTTGACAGGCCGCCTTGAACGTGTTGCTTGTCTATCACCCAAATATTAAAAACACCTATAAAGGGAGTTTTTTCAAATTTTTCTAAGAAAAAAATGCATAATTTAATCACATCCTAAGGTTTGATTTATTATATTATTACATTGATTTACCTGATATGAAATTTTCAATTATAACATCTCTTTTTTTCATTTTATTGTTTGTTATTCTAGCTATTATAACTATTATAATAGATTATGTCATATACATATGCATTTAAGATTTTTCTTAAACATCTTAGAAAAAATTTGTATAACTATTATTTCTATTCGAAAGCTCTTGGCTCTTTTAATATGTCATAAAAGAGACCTACTTTTTAACTTTTATTTTTTAAAATAAACTGACCGGCAAAAAAAAACCGGCCACCTAAAAAAATGTTAAAATTAAAACCTCATTTTTGCGCAAACTACTGGTCGGAATTTGATCATTTTTTTCCAATTGTAGCCCTATTACGGGTGAATTTCCTACAGTGAGGAGATGCCCAAAAAATAAAATTGACATATTGTACAGGGCGTGTAAATAGTGTCATGTTTCTTCATCAAAGTTTATCGTCTTCTGTGGACAATAAAAGGTGGCTCAAGCATTCGCAGACCATGCAGTGATATAACCTGATGTCTAAGGAGTATTTTGTTTTTTTAATCGTCCCTCTATCTTGTACCCTTCCAGAGATATTCAACTTTTTAAAATTTCTTCCATTTTATACATTGACAATAAAGATCTTCCTAACCACTTGTCGGATTTTGTTGATTGTTTTTTCAATTGTAGCCCTGTTATGGGTGAATTACCTACAGAGAGGAGATGCCCAAAAAGTAAAATCTTCTTATTGTACAGGGCGTGTAAATAGTGTCATGTTTTTCATCAAAGTTTAAAGTCTTCCACGGGCAATGCTAGGTAGCTGAGGCATATGAAAACTATACAGTGGATTACGTTATTATATTATTAGACACGTTATCATGTATTCAGTGAATACAAACAATGAAAATTTCGCGCTAATTTTATCTTCTAGCTTAATAAACTGTATGTGGAAAAATGCAAATTGTCTTGAAAAAGTTGAATATCTCTGGAAGGGTACAAGATAGAGGGACGATTAAAAAAACAGAATACTCCTTAGACATCAGGTTATATCACTGCATGGTCTGCGAATGCTTGAGCCACCTTTTATTGTCCACAGAAGACGATAAACTTTGATGAAGAAACATGACACTATTTACACGCCCTGTACAATATGTCAATTTTATTTTTTGGGCATCTCCTCACTGTAGGAAATTCACCCGTAATAGGGCTACAATTGGAAAAAAATGATCAAATTCCGACCAGTAGTTTGCGCAAAAATGAGGTTTTAATTTTAACATTTTTTTAGGTGGCCGGTTTTTTTTTGCCGGTCAGTTTATTTTAAAAAATAAAAGTTAAAAAGTAGGTCTCTTTTATGACATATTAAAAGAGCCAAGAGCTTTCGAATAGAAATAATAGTTATACAAATTTTTTCTAAGATGTTTAAGAAAAATCTTAAATGCATAT
>JABRWK010000008.1:1080866-1190433 GCA_013372445.1 Hypothenemus hampei
GGTTAAGTTAGTTTAGTAAAAAATTATAATCACTCAGTTAGTGTTTGTTACTTCAGTAATGTTGTAACTGTCATAGAGATTACTTTGTTTATTTAAATATTGTAGTGATTTTAAACATTACGATTTCGATATAGCATATTAAAAATCCGTCCAAGTTTGATTAATATGTGGTCATTCAATTTTTCTATTCTCAGGGTATGCAACAAGCAAATTAACATACAAATGCAGACAGTATTATGGAGAAGCATTAGTTGTACATCCAACTATAAAGAAATACTATCGAAAATTTAAAAACTAAAGAGGAAACAAATGATAAGCCGCAATCAGGTGCATAGTGTACCGTGTCAACAGACATTAATAGGGCGTGTGTGGAAGGTCTAATCAGAGAAAATTGTCGAATTTCAATCAAAGCGATTTTACAAAATCGAAAAAAAACATCCAGGAAAACTTTCCCATGATGTCATTTTGTTTTATGATAATGCGCCACCTCATGTCTCAAATGTGATTAAGCAAAATTTGCAACAAAAAAAAATGGAGAATTTTGGAACATCTATTCTACAGTCCAGATTTGTCATCTTGCGATTTCCATATCTTTGGCTCACTGAAAAAGATATTAAGAGCTTTAAGTCAAACACTGAGCAACAAAACACTGTGAAGGAATTCTCCAATCAGCAGCCACAAGAATTCTATGAGCAGAGTATAAATCGGTTGATGAAACAATGAGATAAGTGCCTTAATTGTGGAGGTAACTATTTGTAAACATATTTCTGAATAAATTTTTTGTCGACCAAAGATGAACAACCTAATATTTCATTTACGATTAGGCGTGGGTTGTCAAGGGAACGTTCTTATACCTATTTATTTAGAAAAATTAAAAACACCTGCATTTTATCCAATTTATTTAGGATGCAGATGGTATTTTAACAAATACATAATACCATTTGAAGTATTAAAAGGTTTAAAAATACTTAAAAACATATATTAAATTTAAACTTCATAACAAATCTCTTCGAGTTTTTAATGCATAAAAACTGCACGGCAAATTTGATCAAGGAATTCCAGGAGGAGCAAATACAGAATTCTATCATCACCACGTAAAAGTGGCGGTTTATTTAACCTGTTGAAAGCAGCAAGACCATTTTGCCTCTTTATTTATTAATGATTTTCGAAATTGGTTCTCTCTAACCTTAACAAATTTATTTAGGAACCGACGATCACCGTCGGTTATGTTGAAGACATACTTATATGGATTTTTGATTGGCAAATATTGATACGTGTTTTGTTTCAGTGAATTTAAACCAACGTGGCTGCATTATGATTCATCTTAAGATGAACCACACGATCAGTAAACTACCGTTCGAGAAGATGATTTTTAATTATTGAAATTTTTACTATCGATTTGAAATCGTTGTTGAACATGTAAAACAAAATAAATAAAAAAGTGTTAAAGAAACAAAAATACAAGGGATGTTGAACTTTTATTCAATAAAGTCCAATGCTGAATTGGTTCGTTCAAAATCAATTATGATATTTGAACTATTCTCGTGCATAGTGGTAAAGCACTAATTCTAGGAAGTACCACTAGACAATTGATGAGAAAGGCCAATATGTCTAAAAGCTTTAAAAAGTGACAGAAAGAGTATGTCTATAATTTTGTCGTTGACTCTATGTAATTTGGTTTACACAAGAGAACATCTTATTTCACACTTAAAATAGAATTAACTGTGACATTGACTGATACTGGTGTTTTAACCCGAGAGCGCATCTAGTTAAAAACAAATAGTGGGGTAATAGCGCCCGGTGGCCTATTCGATTTCGACAAACCGGAAAACGGGTAGGTCGAAATTTATCTCGAAAAGCGACAAGAATAGGAATTAAAGTCAGTTCGGGAATCAATAGACTGATTCTTTGGCAATTTAAACTCGTACATAACGGAAGGGAACTTTCGCAATTACTCTTCAAAAGTTCAAATTAAAACTTATTGTTCAAAAAAAATCATTCCAAGTCGTTTTTTAATAATCATTAAGTTTACGGGACTTAGGCAACACCAATCATTGCCTGGCCCGGGACCGCAAATCTTTCACGCTCAATGAAATATTATTTCGGCAAAAGTTTACACTTTATTGAAAAAGAAGAGAGGATCTGGATCGCCGGTTTGCAAAATTTACCGTTTCCCTTTCACGTAAATCAGGCAAAGGAGCAAAGTTGGCTTCCGAGTCAGAATCGGGGAAACTTTTTAACGGATCACTCATACGTCATTAATATCTTCTGGTTCTTCTATGTGTGCCATAGTTGTGTGCGCGCGAGCGACCGAAATAAATTTCAGGATTCCAGACCAATTTCTAAAATGGTTCTGGAAAAGGATAAAGCAGGTATATTTTGAGCCGGAATTGCTCTTCACATGTTTTATTGCGCGTGGCCCTCTAATCCTCCGGGGTTGTTTTCAAACTAAACGTTTATATATTGTGTTTAGAAGGACAAACACAACAAACATAAATAAATAAATAAACCCGTCCCAGTTGTTTATTTATTAGTAGCAGTGTTGGTCAACAAGTATAGAAAATAGAAAGTTGTACATATGCGTGCATCTAAAACACATTTTTCACAATATTTGCCAGGATATTAATTCTGATCTAAAAATTGGGGGTTGTAACCATCAGTCAAAACAGCTTCAATTTAGAGATGAAATTTTTACGTTGAAGAATGTCATTTCAGTATCTAAAATTGATATGTCTCGAAATTGTTGATAAAACCCATATTAATTCAAATAGTGAATTTATTCTATTTGAGTGTTCTACCCTGTAGAATAACGTGCAGAATAAGTAAGAAGTCTACATAGATTTTTTCATCAATCTGGAGTATTTCTCTGCAAGTTTATGAGTTCGTTATTAAATTCTTCTTTCACACTTACTTCTTCGTGATTCTACTTTTGATTTATCATTACATTTCTTCATGATTTCACTCGGATTCTTTTGCAAATCGTGTTTTCAGTTTAGAATTCTGAAATTTTCGACTAGAGCTTTACAACAATTCCATTACAATTCTTGATAAATTGCAATCCACTTAAACTGACAATGTACATCTACATCTTTAATCTGACTAAATTTAGCGATAATACTCTGAAACTCTATTTAATCATTAACGTTATTATTGTAATAGTTGTTATTGTTGATACCAACCAGGATTACATATATTAAACATACAATTAGTTCTATCAAATCAGAGTGAGTGATCCGTTGAATGTATTAACAGAGGTTCGAAAAGCATAAACATGTTGACGTTTGTTTATATTTCTAAAAAATTTCGTTGATTTAAACCTTTCGGTACCTCGATTTACATGTGACAGAATAGACCTTATAAAAAGGTAAAAAAATGTATTTATAAAGATTCCTGTTAAATAATTGGCATTCCTCCTATCGCCATTCAATTGAAAAAGTATTGTTAATAAATATTTTGAAATACCTTAACAGATTCCAATCAAATATTTTTAGAATTAAGGCGTTTAGGTATCATTTTTAACTACACACAGGTCGGAAATAGACCAAACAGCTGACTCTTTCAAAACATACTACTGTAATTTCTGTTTTTTGTTTCGTTTCAGTATTCTACTTTTTCAGGATTCCAGGCGTTAATTTTCCCGCATACAGTCTGATCTGGGATTAAGACAAATGTTGTTTGAAGTGTTTTTAATGCTTCCTGTAATGCTCTATTACAATAGTGTACAATTTTTAATATAATTGACGAGCAACACGAAATGGTTTAAACTGAAATTTCAAATTTTCCCTTGAACAAATCAAAATTTTTCCTGTTATCGATCAGCCATGTTGAAAATAACAATGAACAAACGGAACCGATGGGAGAAGGAGGAGGTGAATGATAGGAGGAGGGGGGAAGAAGGAGGTAGACAGACGAGTTTTGCAATTTAAAATAGATTCGCTTTTAGCCTAATACTTGGTTTTCGAACAACTGAAACACACGTTACTCTAATTGTGCCACAAAACCCAGTTAATATTTATGGGATTTAGATAAAAGGGGTTTGTGTTTCGGCATGGATCTGGAAAACGAGATTAATTAATCGTCCATACGTGCCGTACTAAAACTTTTAAATGTTCATATAAGTTGATGGGCCTTTTTTTCACTAAATTAGGTATTTATGACATCACACATATGAAATAATTACAAATAAAAATGTATGTCATTTAAATTTCTTTCAAAAACTATATTATTTTGGGAAATCGAATAAAAATTAAGGAATAATATGGACATTTCCAAACTGCCATACTCGATTTATCAATGTTTAAGAACTAATATTTATGTGATAACAAAGTTGATTAAATAGATGGAACCCATGGTGAATTCAACGAACTGGACAGAACCCATGGAGCATTCAAGAAACCACATGGTGTTTAAAAAAAAAAGCACTTTTAGTTTTAAAATGAAAAGCATTAGCCCAAATTGATATCATCTTTGTCGCCTTCATTCTTACAGTAGTACCTATGGAAAAGTCAACGTAAGTGTTTTCATAAAACCTTTCGAGGTGTTGTGAATCATGAATTTTTCTCAGAAGATGACACGATTAATAGGAAGAACTATCAATATGTTATGCGTCAGTGGTTTAAAACGATTTAAAATATATGAAGTAACTTCTTACGAAAATTGCTGCACTGTCTTGTCCATTTTTCTTTTCATGAAAAACACACTGTTGGTTTTATTCTTACTTTTTGGATCACGCCGAATGACAAATTGATGTCATTTACTAGACGATGAAATAAAAAATGTTGCTTACCTACTATAGAATTGGCATCTCCATCCGGAATGTCATGGGACCGGAATGTCATGGGATGCAAGAAAAACACTCCACAATGCCTGAAAGAACATAAACAAACCAATACAGGATCAAAAATGGCAAAACAACTTTTCTTTTTCCTCGAGAACAATTTTCCGTCTATGCGGTGTTTTATTAATAACCGTTCTTAGAGTTAAATAAAGAAAAAGAACGCCATAAAAAGCGAGTCCTTTGGAAAATATACCGTGTTCTATCTTTGTGGACGATCAGAGCTAACAAAAACCTTTGGCACTTCAATTATTTTATAATGAATAAGTTCATCTTATGACTTATTCTTCCTCCTATCTTTTTGAGCACAATTTTTTCGCTCCCCCGAATTTATTGCCCTTTAAAAATTAATAAATTACCCCAGTGATAAAGCTTCCTTAGTTAGTGGCGCGGGAAGGGTGAATCTCCCTAATGTGATTTATTGTTAATTTTTTAAACTGCGAATTACTGCGAGCTTAAATTGTGAAATGAGAGAAATAATAATAACGTCATTTTTCCAATTAAATTTTGAATTCTAGGAAAAGTAAAGTAAATGAGTCACTTTCATTATTATGCTGGTGTTCGGCAAAAGAAATCCATTTTCCGCGCGAAATGGCATAAATTGTTAAACGGACTTAATTAAGTTCGTCATATTTTAATTGTCGTTAATTGAAAATGTTTAAATGAACGTTTCCTTTTTTTCTTGTAATTTGCCTTTGAAGATGTCTTCGACATCCAAAGAACAGTAGAGGTAAAAAATCGAGTAGATACGTATTCTCTCTTTTGTTAAAAAAACTTCTCACTTAACCTACATTTAAAGTTGGCATCGTAAAAATTAAAAGGAAAAATAAAAGTTTTGCTTCCCTTTATATTTCAGCTGGTGAAATATATGCTCGTAAATTATAAAAGCCATAATGTACAAAAATTTTCCCCTCAACTTTTCTTTTCTAAAGAAATTTTCTTAGGATATGAATTTATGAAAGTTTCATGTTCGGCATATATATTATTTAACCCCCCATCCGGGCACCCATCTAATCCCTTCACCATATCTGGTCCAGAATCGTTTTAGATCACATTTCCCAATGTTAAAAATCCACGGTCACTAAACGGGATGCCAAAAATACATTGCGAATACGACATCTGGACTCGTTTTATTGCGGCAACAACTTTCCAGGAATAATTTCCAAGAAACAAGAATAAGACCGAAATCAAGTCCAACCAAAAATACATCCAAGAGAAACGAATATGTGGATGATGATGAGTAGTGGTAGTAGTAGGAGAGATTTGAAGCTCGAAATGTTCGAAGTTGTCGGGTGTTTTAGTGTTTAATGCGCGTTAGTTGTCGCGACACAAACTGACTATGGCTAAACTAAACATGACCGAAAAGATCTCAATTTGGGATTATATCTATCATTATTTAGAAATGTTCGAGTTTGTGTCTGTTTAAACGAAAATGGAGAACACGGCTTATTCGATTCAAGTATTATTGATAGTGTTCTTGATATTTGTCGCAGTGATTCACAATTTGGATTCCACAGAATTCCAAAAAAGCTGTAAGTCTCGACAATAAGGGTTGATTATAACATTTTTCAATACGTCGCGTTTATAAAGTTTCTAGACAG
Organism: Hypothenemus hampei; assembly: GCA_013372445.1. Classification (NCBI taxonomy): domain Eukaryota; kingdom Metazoa; phylum Arthropoda; class Insecta; order Coleoptera; family Curculionidae; genus Hypothenemus; species Hypothenemus hampei. Next base: position 1,087,302 of record JABRWK010000008.1, read on the forward strand.
AACTAAAAAGTTGACTTGTTTAATACATTGAATTAATTGTGTTTATAAAGTTTCGTTTCAATTAACATGTTTCAGATGGAACAATTAAGAGTGAAAACAATTAAAAGTTATTCAATATCTAATTTTCGTGAAACAATGCATCATTCGTAGTGTATAGGGAATAAAAAGATTCATGGACTTTGAAAATTTTTCCCTAAAAGATTTCAACAAATATTAATCCACAAACATTCTATTCTCCAGACACATATGTATGTATGTATATGACTGCGTGACTTTTTTCGTAAATATTAAACCCAATTTATATTTTATTATTACTTATTATAACAAATTGATGAATTAGGTACTTTTAAAAATAACGAGGGTGTTGTTCTGGAAACGTATCTCGAACAAAATATTAACACCCAGATTAGAAATAACGTGGGACCAAGTCTGGAAAACACTCCCCAATGCCTGAAATACAACAACAAAAATTGTGTTTCAAACTGCGGCAAAACAACCTTTCTGTTTACATGAGAAAAACAATTTCGACAAAATCTTGTTACTGGGATATATCTACTAATTAGAAGCTAAATACTGTAAGAAGCAAAATCAAATAAAAAAAAGTGGAACAACAAAAATGGGATAATGAGAAACTATAAAGGGCCTATGAAATTTTACACTTCCCAAAATATCCTATGTGCAATTCTTTGATGATGGCTTCACAAAGAATTTCAACACCATTAATAACTTGTCAAGAGACAAATGAAAATTGGCTAAATTGACACAAAGTACCTATTGAAATATATATCATTTTTTCAAAATATGATCTAAATACTTACTACATGTACAACCATTTCGATTGCTAACACACTTTGAATTCGAAGTGCAAAATTGACATTTGTCAAATAAAAATGAGTGAATCAGTAAAAAATCAAACTCACCATTAATTGAAGCCGAAAGCCACGTTTAATAAAAAATTACTCATTTTTATTTGACAAATGTCAATTTTGTACTTCGAATTCAAAGTGTGTTAGCAATCGTAGTGGTTGTAAATGTAACTTTATCCATCACCTATTCGTAATAATTACAAGTAGTAAAAATATTTGAAGCAATACATATGCATAGATGCAAGAGGTGTATAAACAATATAATTACATAATATAATTTCTGGTACAAATTAATTATGAAGTATAAAGTCAAAAACAACTACACCCGTCCAACAAATTAAATATTTGAATAATAAAAGCATTACATATCATTGAATAAATGTTATTAATGAAACTATTGTATCTTGCATCACCTAACACCATTTATTTCATGTCAAAGACATTAGTCTCTATAATTTTTCCTGTGTATTTTGTGATGTATCTAATATTTAATAATAAATAAAATTCCAATTATTATCCTTCGTCCTTGTTTACCTCGTTTGTGCGCTTATATAACCTAAAATTCACGTAAATTATTTTGGCGTTTAATTTAAATGCGCAAATAAACAGGCAATTGCGTTTCTGACTGAAAAGCGAAAGCCAATTTTCACTTTGATTTGCCAGCCAAGAAAATTACACATTTAGGTTGTTGTTGTTGTTGTTGTCGAGAGTAGGAAAGAGATGAAGGCACCTTAGATTCTATCTTCCCAGTTAATATGCGGCAACAAATACAAGTAGTATTATATTATAAAAAGCAAGAAACCATTGCTTTAGACTGAAATTTAGCTGAAAATTATAATTTTGACAAAAGAATACTTTTTGTTGTAAATTCAGTATTTCGACATGTAAATGGCATTTTTGTGTAAAAGCTTATCGATTTTATTCGCTTTATATGAATCTGAAAATCCTCTGTGCGAAATGTAAACTAACATTTAAAATTAAACAAGCATGTAACAAATGTTAGCGAATGTTTTATGTCACTGTCACGGTAAAATCCTTATAAGACGTACAGTTTTTTGTCATAAATATTACCATTTGAGGTCATACTTGACTAAAACATCTTCATAATGAATAAAATATCTTGGATCGAAAATGTAAATGCCATAAATCTTTTTACATTATACTTCTTAGTGATGGTCTTTTTATTAAAATTTTCATGTGTCTCTCAGAGAAACAAAACAAACACATTGTTTGGAAAATCAATAAAACTATAATTAGATCGTAAAGTGGCAAGTTTATTGCTTCGAATCATTTGCTTGATTACTCTGGAAAATTAAACATTACGCACAAATAATTGTTTTATTACCGATCTGATGTTGGAAGCGCATGTTTCACTCGTAAAGACTACACACATCGATTTAACGTCCACTTAGGTATTTCACAGAGAAGATGAATAAATGTTACCTGACTCTAGTCAATATTAATCGATCTTACCATGTTATACATAAACATATATAATTAATTACATTAATATATAATATACAGAGTGAGGTATAATTAGGGATGCAAACATCAATAGCGGATCCTTTGATTGAATATAGGATTGGTTTATTATTGAAACCACAGTTCGAAAGTGCTTTATTACGAAAATACAGGGTGTCTAAGGTATATTTAAAAAATTTAAATATATTAATACTTCCAAAAACAATTAAGATATTAAGATAAAATTTTGTACTTTTCAACATTTAACTATGACCAATTTTTTACGTATAACCAATAATGTTAGTATCTCAAGGCAAGAGTGTCTGAGTTTATGAACAAAATGCGACAAAATGTCTGTATATTGTTTTTATTTTTTTAAATTGAATAGAACATCAAAAATGATTTTTATTTTCAGAAAAAAATAGTGGTTTGCATTTTTTTTAAATATCTAGAGACGTTCTCGTATACAGATCTCTAGACATATCTTTTTATCAGAAGCGCCCTTTTTGAGTAAAAAAAAATAGAAACNTTCCATTTGAAAAAATAAAGTTACTGGTCGTAACGTGTTTTTGGTTTACCCTGTATACATGAATTTGAGAATGGAACATACATGAAATTTGAAGGAGAATTCAGAAATAAAATAAAAAATATGCGTTCCCATTTGAAAAAATAAAGTTAGTGGTCATAACTTAGTTTTTGGTTACCCTGTACATAGGAATTTGCTATCAAAAAAACCGCAGCCAAAAATAAAAATCGATGGGTCCGAGCTTTTTTCCAAAAAAAGAACCCTTAAATTTTAAATGAATTTATTCCATACATTTGGCGCTTACTGTATATATGTATATATACATATATACATATTATATACTATATATATATATATATATATATGTGTGTGTGTGTTGTGTAATTGAATCAAAGTGTTGAAATGTAACGTCGATACCATCTGTGATTTATTTAAGATTGATGAACGGTTTAAATCGATAATTTTTTTTCGGTTCGGCAATATCGACAGCATTTAACAAAGAAATTCTCGTTTAATCATAATTTACATCACGGAAAAGACGCACATCCGTTTTCCAGTCGAAGACGACGAGGGCATCACAATGCGTCAAGGAAAACGCAAAAAGAAAATGAGTGAAAAGAAGAAACGTCAGTTATCGATGATTCCATATTCATTTTCGGAATGGAAAGCGGAAAAAGGTTTTTAAAAAATAATGATGCGGCAACTACGGGAATATCCCCTCTCCCTCCCTCCCCTTCCCTATTATTATTTTCTTCTATTGTATATTTTTCTAACGTGTTCAACTCCACTATTTTCCAAGAATAGCCACCTGAACCGAAAACAATAACCTCTCCGGTTCCAACCAACTAAATATATTAAAAATTAAGAGTCTGAACGCATAATTGAAAGTACGATTTGTATTTGTTCACACCGTATGTGTGTTGACAAAAATATATTTTTAACTTTATTATTGATAGCACGTCTTCAGCTGGCGCCTCATTACCGTAACTAAGACATACATTTATCATAAGATTCTAAAATGTATTAGTTGAAAACTATTAAATAGTTTTAATATAATATTCACATTGGTATTGGGTTTCTTCTTTATTTTTTTTTTCTATTAGTTAGAAGTTATTTTTGGGAAGCACACATGCAGCAAATTCTAAATTATATTAGGAAGTAGCTCAAGTGACAGCTTTTGAAATGGATGTCTTTTAAATGGGGGAACGGTTCTTTTTTAAGTTCGGTTATAAATGTTTTATCACTCGAGTGCATAAAGTTTTACGGCCTTTATTAAACTTTCAAGAAAATATTTTACAAAAATGAAAAACACTATTAGTAGTAAGGTAAATTATCGATATTGTTATATGTATAGAGTTTTGTAAAATTCATTATCTATTTTATACCATTAATAATGGAAAAAAACAAATATAAAAAATGAAACAAGGCTTTTCATTTTTTTTTGTAATTGGTACTATCAAAGTGTAATAGCGTTTCGAGTCGAAAATTTGTATTTAATCTAACGCAATAATGTCATTTCATTGATATTTTCAACATCAATTTATTGTACAACAGTATTTTCATTATAACACAACTTCAAGTTATTATTAGATTTATAAAGCGATAATATCGAAATTTGTTTTACACATAAAGTCAAGTAGAATGTCAATGTCTACGTGCTGTGCAGTTAACCAGGTAAAAGTAAAAAATGTAAGAGCCCGCGAAATTCGTCACCGACCCTTGCATTTCTCCATACTCTATGTTGTGTGTTATCTCATTATCCAGATTATTTATATACACCCAGATTCAAAATGAAACTGGATATTATTGATTTTAATAGAACAGTACAAGTCAAGAATAATCAAAGATATCTTAATACAGTACATCGAAACAAATTGATTTCTAAGAATAGCATCATGCTAAAGCCTGCAAAATCCCTAGATCCTTAGAACCAGACTATTTCCCTTGGAGCTATCTACGTTACTTTATCTATAACTGATGAGCTCACATCTATCTACGTGATATTTGAAAAATTACGGCCTGTTTTTCGAGGCTTAATTTTAAATAAGCTTGACCCAAAATAGGGGTCTAATTAAAAATTAATTGTAATAAACCTAAGTTTCCCTCCATATGTAATTAACATCATTTTGGCCCATAGGATATCGGTTAAAGTACATAATGACCGAAAGTTTCACCATACTATTTCATATAGAAAATAACAAAAAGCAAACAGAATTAGATAATTATTAACTGAATGGGTTGGGGCAACTCCCTTAATGCTTGGGAGACTTTCCGGCTGGTATACCTTTGTTCAAAAGATCCAAAACCAGATAGAAATCATTTAATTTGCATTTTCTAGGGTTATCCCATTGGGGCAACTTATTAATGATTTTGAATTTGAGAGTAGGAGCAAAATGAGTAATTTAAGTTTTCCGTTTTATCTCGGCGACTTCGTCACTGACAGCTTTTGGTGGGGAAGTAGGAGGACTGCATTATGGGGAATGGGGGGTGGTTAGAAACAATATAAACAGCGGCCCCACTGCCTTTGCCTATTTAGTTTGGCAAGCAACAATTTATTTTAAAACCCCTGCGTGTGACAGTTTGAATAATACATAAGCCAAAAATTTACCTGGAGTAATTTCAAACGAACGTCTCTTTGAGTTTGCCCAGTTAAATCAACAGCTGCACGTTCCTGCTTGTGGCGCCAGGATTAAAAATACACTAATAACTATTAAACGGTGCAGTTCTCTTTTACGGCCGGATCTACCTAATTTATTGTTAAAATGTATATGTATGTATGTGGAGAAACAGTATGATTCTTTACCATTTAAAGTGGTTTTTGTTTTTGAGAACGGAAAATTGTCCAGGCAAGACACATTTGCGGATGTTGACTTCAAAGCTCTGCGTTTAAAATAGAAGACATTGACATGTTTAAAATAGTTTGGCTCGGGGATCGGGGACTCCTAAATGATCGCCTTAAAAGCAAATACATACAGGTTACAAAACAAAACTTGACTTAACAAATTTTAAGCCTGATTTAAAAAAATTGCACACATAGAGCAAAATTGTGCTCAACGAGAACTGTTGAGTACAAACTTATATAGAAATATCAAGGAATGACATTTTACACAAAAGTGGTTGGTGAAGGTTGAACTTGAGCAAGGAATTATTTAATTTACATTATCCAAGGGTAGAAGGGATCACTTTAAATCTGTAATTAGCAGGGTCGAAAGATTATATTATCTACTTGAATGACCGGCCTATTAAGAGTTCGCAGAAGACGTTTCGAACTTCATAATTTCTATTTACGAGATTACCAAAGGGAGAAAAGGAGAGAAGGGAGAGTCTAAAATTATTTATTAATCAGGTCAAGATGGGTACGGGCGTTTCGTTTCAACAAAAATATTGTCGACTTGCTATTCGTTAATTTAAATTTCGCAATTCAATGCAATTGTTTGACAATTATTCATGCAAGAGAAGATTGAAATAAACCAATTTAAGTTTTGAAAAACTTTACAATCCTATAAATCGTAATTTACACTTTATATGATCTGTCAATGATTATACAGTTACGCAAAAAAAAACCGCAGAGCTAAAAAAGCGACCTATATTGCATTGTAGTATCGATCGAGTCGAAATGGATATTTTCAGAATTTTCTGCTAATTAGTTTTTTTTATTTAACTCTGAACCTTGGCCTTGGGTTGAACTCTTCAAAGTCCGTTACTATATATCTAATATCGTTTTTTGAATTCCAAATTGAATTTTTTTAAAAGATTGTCTTAATTTTTTGTTGCGCAAAAAAGATATTCACAAAAGTTATTAACAGAAAAAGCGTAATTTTAGAAAAGTATAAAATTATAAATTAATATTTTTATAAACAAATTCAATATTTGTATATCTAAAAGCATATTTCTAGAATGCACGTTTATAAATAAAAAAATTAACTTTAAAATTGTTAAAATCCGTTTAGCCATTCTCGAGAAAAATGTTGGCCATGTCATAACATTATACTTTTATTTTTAATAACTTTTGTGAACTCGGGAAAACTTTTTATAACATAAATTCTATAACAAAACCCACTTTAAAGCTCAAAAAAACAATTGCAGATGTTAATAACCTAAACCGAAAATTCAAGGTTAAATAAAAAAAAAACTGGGAAACAGAAAATTCCGAAAACATGAATTTCAACTATTTTCGATTAATACTACAGGGTAATGTAGGTGGCTTTTTTGGCTCCGCCAATTTTTTTTTTGTGTAACTATGTTATTAATAGGTAACTGATGCTTTCTAAACAAGAATAAAGAAACTTTTTATGTTTTTATTGGTTTTTATAGATAAGTAAAAGGTTTATAAATTCAAAAAGAGCCTGTACGGAATTGAAAAAGGTATGGGTAAATAAATATACGCCCATATCAACGGTGGTACCAGATATTTTAAGCTAAAAATTATCGTTACGGAAACAAACCTCGTTCTAAATAATCTGAAAAATTCAACGAGGATATCTAGTAAATCTGGTTAACCAACATTCTATCGTAACTAATTAAGAAACTTGAAAATGCTTTTTCAACCATTCAGTACGTACGACTGGCGACAGAAGAAAAATTACTATTTTTTATTTCAAGACGAAAAATGTTCTCGTATAAGGACAAAACTTGGGTACATATAGCAATTATAAAATGACATTAAAAAGATTGGAGGAGTTTAAATGGAAAACTAAGCATCATCCATCATATTCCACAGACTTGTCATACTTAATAATCAGTTATTCTGCAATTTTCAAAATCCTTTGGACGACAAAAAACTATCAATTCAACAGACAAGATCAGAATGGCAAAGATTCAAGGCAGATGTTTTAGTTTCGTCCGAAGCACATTGCACAAAAAAAAACATTTATTTCATTTTAAATGAAACGTGTCCGTAATAAAGAAAATTTCATTATTGCGAGTACGAAAGGGAAAAAAGTGTCAACTTGTATCAAATTAATAAGATTAATAGTTGAAGTTAAAACGCTATTAATATAAAGACGAATAAGCAACACTTAAAGGCGTTTTGCAGTCGTGCTTTTTTAGTAAAACGAAAACGTTTTTGTGCCATTATGTTTTGAAGAAAACAAGAATTAAAACAAATTGCGAACGTGGCAGAAGGCACTAGCCGGACAATTTAAAAATAATTAGTTTGAGTGCGGAACAGACCTTTTTGTTGCGTTCCCGCAAAAGCAAAACGCTTCCAGCTTAACCAGACAAGAGCTTTTAATCATATTAAAAGTTTTTGTCAGCCACATCCCTCCTGGTGAAGTCAAAAATTAAAAAAAATTAAAAAAATAATAACACAGAATAATCATAAAAATTGTTTTCAAATTTTCGCAGTTTTCCGTTGATCGTGATATTTTTTTTATAAAACTACGGCTGTATTTGGTCGGGCGGAAGCAATTTGACTGGAAAAGTTGATAGAAGAATTTCCATCAAAAAGAATTCGAAAAATATTTATTTCGGACGTTTTCAAAGTGAAGTGGCCCCGACAAAAAGAAAAACTGGGGGGGTAAAAAAGCAAAGATTATTTATCCATTGCGGGGAAAATCTTTTAATCTTTGTTGCGTTTTCGAATTCCAGAAGGTCCAGAACAAGTTTCGCCCACGCGGATATTTTTGTCATCAACCGGTTAAAGTCCTTTTAGAAATGGGCTCGATGCCAATATGGCACACGACACACACTGTTGTCATACATCCAGGCTCGATTGTGATTCGTGGATTTTGTAGGAAAACATTGGCTTTCGAACAATTTTCGGTTTTTTTTTACAAGATTTAGCCATGAAATTTGCGTGTCATATCGTCGTTAACAAGACGAAAGGGCGTATCTCAAAAATGATCAGTTTTAAGTTAAGACTGTCTAGTAATTCTTTATAAGTATATTATTATATGACAAAGAGCTGTATCTCTATTCCAGCAAATGGCAGAGTTCATCGACTAACGTGTTTCTTTTAAGGACAGTTTTTATCCTTTTATTAATGCAGATATTTCCTTATTGGGCTTCCAGTGATAGTCTTCTTGTTAATGTTTGTTACTTTAATGTTACATCCGTTTTCTGAAATTAAATATTTATTACACATTTCTTTTTAAGTTTTTTAAATCTGCAAAATAATAATTGTTAAGTGGAATGTTTGAAAACTTGCCATTTTGCGTTATGCCCCTTAGTCTCGATAACAATATATGATAATTCAACGATTTTTGTATTTTTCAATTATCTAAACATAGGGAAACAAATTTCTTTCTTCGTCTGTCATCTCTCTGTTCTGTCACAAAACTTGAACGTTCCAATTAAGAAAGTAGGGATTAAAGTAGAAGCGATATAAAATCGTAATTAGGTAGATTAGTAACAATCATTGTGGGCTTTCATATTATATTTTATAAAAATATAGGATATTGAAAAATGAAAGCATGAATGTGAAGAATAAATAAAAAACTCAAAACACTTATGAAAACCAAATAAATCTTTAATAAGTAGTTCAAAGAACAAAATAGATTACGATTGCAATAGAAGTTTATAGATACATGGAAAAAAGTGCAAAAGTTCAAAAGTGAAGAGTCTGTAAGAGAAACTAATGGAGTGGAATAACGTGTCAAACAATGGGCTCTTACAGAACTAACACTTACATGATTTTTTTTTAATCTTCTGTCTTGTATTTACGTTTTGCAACATTATCATTCTGCTGTTTTAAGACACCACTGTATAATATATTTAGTACATATTAAGAAATCCAGAGGAAGCCAGAAATCTGTTTTCTGGCGAGTCTGTTTTTGTTGCTCAATAATTTTAGATAGTACTTGAAACAATAATTGGTCAATTAAAAATACTTAATTGATTCCACCTAGGATTTACATATTTTTTTTTTCAAAACTCATCCATAAGCCAATTAAAATTTCTCTGGGAAAATATATTTGGAAATTCGGGAGAAAGATAAACAAGCACTTTTCTAGAGTCGTTAATTATCGCTGCGCTTCCAACTTCTGTTTAAGTTTGCCATTTTAATATTTCATTAAATTAATCGGGCGACCGATTCTGAAATGATGTTGAATTAATAAAATTCAAATGATAAAAAATGTATGTAATTAGATCTCAATAAAATAATGTAATAACTGGAAAATTAAACGTGTATATTGCCACGATTACAGTTGATCCGGCAATGAGATTTTCACATACATAGAAAACTGTATGTCCACATAAACCTACATTATTTGAATAAATAAACGAAAACTCGTATTCGCATTGTACCTCTGTTTAGGCTAAATTGTTTAGAGCGGTAAATTGGGAAAGTAGACAGTTCGAATGCGGTGCAAATGCTAATTCTACGCTAAAACATAAAATCGTGTGGAATTTATTTTCATTTTACTACCCCTATCGTCATTTGTCTCCCTCCTGTTGAACTCAACTGCGTACTATTTTCTGAAAGATGACGGCGATAATAAAGTGGTAGTCTTCAAACACATACGGAATTCGTATAACAGTAACTTTCTCTATACCGTTTATTCAAATAAAAACTAATTGTCCTCTATAAAGTTTCTCGATAATTAATTGGGGTTTATCTGAAAGTTTGGAAACTCTAGGGGGTCAAGTTTGTTGAAGATAAGATATTCGTCGAAGATTGTTGGTATTCAAATCCCGGCCGGAATTAATCAAACACAAACACATTGTAATCGGCCGAAAACCAATTTGGAGGGAGCAAAGGAGCCACGTACGCTTTTCGAGAATGTCTCCCGAATAAATCTTATTGTTACGCCACCATTGTACTACTAAATAAAAGGGAGAGTTCAAAATGTCTTCGAGTATTTCAGATTAAGTTTTAATAAGAAATTTCTCTTGGGTTTTTTTCAGTGCCAGCCAAAGTGGTATGGGCCTTACCCGGAATGGATGCTGCCCTACCTTGTGACGTAACCCCAGCCCTTCCAGGAGACAATGTAACAATGATTTTCTGGTTCAAAGATACAATTGGCATGCCCCTTTATAGGTACGGTACGATGAATTATTCAAAAATGAAGAAAACATGCAACGGCCAAAAATTCATCTCCATACTATAATTTTGTCCTCATAAATGTTTTGGCAAAAGTTGTAATACTAAATCTTCCATCTTTTAGTTCTTTAGCACGATGGTTATATGCACATGATTTATCGCAGAAACTTTTCACCATGTAACTTTTCTATAGGTGAAAACATAATAGAAAAATCATCTTTAGGTACCGATAACATAAGACAGTTGTATCAGAAGTTTAGATATGAAAAACGTGCTTTTTAAGAAATTAAATTTCAGACTTATTATAAACTATGTATACAGGGTGTTCCGAAATTCACGCCCCTGCTTTTAGGACGTGATTCAGAAAGTAAAAACAAGTTGAATATGAAGTATTGAAACTTTGCAAATTCGCCTTCCTTATTGAGATATAGGGTGTTAAAATTTTAGTAAAAAATCTCATTTTTATTAATATCTTCAAAACTGTTTGGGATATTCGAATGAAATTTTCTTGTTTTGACAGTTAATAGAGACGCATTTTTCTATACACAAATTTTATTTTTAATGTCACCAGTAGCGTGCGCACGCACACATCACCGCATATTTTTAAAGAAAAAACAGGACGCCACTGGTTTTCCTCAAAATAAAAATAATTTTTGATTTCCTCATTCAATTTAGAAGAAAAAAACTCACTTGACTTTTTTTCTTCTAACTCATGGTTTTTGAGTAAAAAAATAAAACCTCTTTACATGCATGATATTTTTCAATGATTTTAATAACAGTTTTTATTTTTTTACTCGAATAGGACGCGTCGGACCAAAAAGAGTCAAGAGAGCTTTTTTCTTCTAAATGGAACGAGGATCCCAAAAATAATTATTATCTTGAGAAAAAACAGTGGCGTATTATTTTGATTTCTTTCCGAAAATTTTAACACCACACATACTTGTAAATGTGTACATCTTTGTAACGAAGGAGAATTCACAAATTTTCAATCCTACATTTTCAATTTGTTTTACCTCCCTAAATCACATACTAAAGGCACGGGCGTGAATTTTGGGACACCCTGTATACTTATAAACTGTTTAAAATAAGAGAGAATTGACACTTTACCTATTAGTACTCTTATAGTCTACTATCGGCTAAACGATTTAGAGTAGAAAAGTGTAAAAAACTTCGTTAAAATATTTTTTTTTTCAATTCGTTGTTGTTTTTGCCATAAACCAATTCCTGATAAAATGGTAATAAACATTCGCTCTATGGAATGGGTGAGAGAAAAGGCCATTTATCCTAGCATCGACGTCAACCGAAGGGAAAAACATCGACAAAATTATATCCTCGTAAATTTAATGACCTTTCACCGAACAAGTGATGATTTTATCAACGACAATTACATACCAATCATCAAATTTTCCCTCTCTCACTGTACTAAATAGTGAATGGAATTGTTAATCGGCTAATAAAACATTCCTATTTTATTCCGATTTATCGGAAAAATGTGAACTGTTTTCCCATAGAAATAGAAGAGATAAAATATAACATTTTCAATGGTACTTAAAAACATGTTCTTCTATAACGTGAACGTCTCGAGTTTTCTATACTTCCATGAAAATTTCCGTGCTCCTTATAATTTTATTCAAAGTTCGCTTTAAAAATATAGCTGGAAGGAACCAAAAAGCCAGGACTTCTTTTACAAACTCTCTGGCCAATCTCTGGATTTATAGGAAAAGAGGAACGGGAGGTCTTCGCATATATAGATTTTTATTTCTATTTTTTCATTCCTGAAAAACGCCGGATAGATCGATTTCAAACACCGGAAGCAAGTTGTAGGAAAGGATCCGGAATAGTTAGCCGGACTAGCTGGATAGGGATGGCGGCGGGGAGAATAAATCAGGCAAGTCAGGCGAAACGCTGAGAGCGCGACTTTTATTCCCAACAAATTCGCAGGATGTGCAGCTTCTGGAGATATTCGTCCTGCTATTTTGCCGCTTGTTAAAACTGTCCTCCTCAATATATTATTATTATGTGCAATCATATGCTAAAAACTTCTTGTCCCTTGGCATAACTTACGATAAAGATTAGGACGGGCAATAAATTTTCGTTTTGTCTTCTTTAAACTTATAAATTAACCTTCACTAGCTCGTTTTTAAAATAAATTTGTAAAATTTACACTTTAAATTTGGAAAAAAAACATACATATTTTCACTGTATATTTCAAAATAATATTTTTCAATAATAGTTTTCATTTTTTTAAAACTAAATGAGAGGTATTGAAAATAGCCATTCTTATATAGAAGCGATTTATTATAAATTCACACATTGGGTTGTCTTTTTTGTAATCACTGTATCTTCTTGAAGTTGATGAGTCAGTTCTTCTTGGCATCAAACGTATGCAGTTCTTGGTTCTATAGCATTTTGATAGTGCAATCAGTAAAATTTCACAACTTTTAAAATATGGGCAATTTTGTTTCATTAAACTTGCTTTCCTTTTTGTTCCAGTCATTATTAACAGCAGCAGTAAATTCCTGAATATAGTAGTATTGCCAACTTGTAGTAATGAAATTCTCACCATGAAGAAGCCCTTTTGTGAAAACCAATTACAAAAGTGGTTTAACAACATTCCCTTGAGATAGTTCTGCTGACATTACTTTCTAGTATTCACAATCATGTTTCAAATTCGAAAATATCTGCCAGCTATTAGAAAATAACTGTCTTTGGAGCTTCTCTCTCTCTCTCTCCCTGCAGTCTATAACATTTCCATCTTGATATAAATGAAGATTTTAACAAGAAAATATCGAACACAGATATTTACTTGAACTGATTGTCTGCTAAAGTTGAATACTATAGGTAGTTTGGGGAGTATTAAACACATTATCCATTTGTCAATCAATTGAATGATGGCATGGGTATTTAGATTAAATTGCCAGCGTTTCTAATCGAGTTTATTTCGTTTTCGGATCAATTTAGTTAACATGTTTTATGGGCAGAAATAAATTTTGTTAATAGGCCGCCGCGAAACGTTTATTAAATCTGGCTTCAAGAGCACATCAAGCTCCATAATTACGTTGGATTAACGACTCTTAGACAATATTACTGCTCTTGGAAAGTGTTTTCAGCGACTAAATTTAATTATTAAACGTTTTCGAAGGTATTTTCGAAATACGCAGGCATTCCGTGCGGGGGGGCTTGTGCGGTACACATTCATTCGCGAAACGATCATGAACAATGTCAAATTTCAGAATCTATTGAAATAATTTAGTGGCACGATAAAACATTTCCATTTATTCCGAGCCAATGGTGGGCGCGGTTTTATTAACAAATAACGACGCGGAATTGTGCGAAATTGTCGAAAAACAGAAATGGCTTTCGAATTCCAACAAATGGTGATTTTGTCCAAAAAAAAAATAATATTCTTTTTGACTATTGCGACTTTAGTTTTTCAGAGCCATCTTGTTTCAAAGAATATCAATTCTTTCAAATAAAAATTGAAACAAAACTAACGAAAACAAAACGTAAGACAATGTATGTCATATTCTTTACTCTTAGCAATGTTTTTTTCTTACGTACATATCTACATTAACATTTATTAAAACTTTTGATGACCTATGAAGTTTATTCATATCATAGAACATTAAATTAATGGTCGGAATGTTATTAAATTCCAAAAGCAACATATTAAAAAGTGAGACTTGATGTAATTATTGATTTAAATTGGATACCAATCATAAACGAAAAAAAGGGAACTTTCTAACTCATTCTCATAAAATATTTCGACTATTTATAATTTAATTAGTTATAAAAGACTAAAGGTTTTTTAAAAGCTAATGAAATGCATATATATCTTTTCCTTTTTATAGTTTGGATGCCCGTGGAGGACCTTTGACAAAGGCGTCCCATTTGGCTATGAGTGACGATCTGGGTCGTCGTTCGTATTTTATCGCTGACGAGGAACCATCAAAGACTCGATTAAGGATTCAGAATGTAAATCGGAACGATCAGGGAATTTTCAGGTGTCGCGTGGATTTCGTCAACTCACCCACGAGAAATTTCCGAGTAAACCTAACCTTAATTGGTAAGAGAAGGGGTGAAAGATTTAAAAAAAGATTTTATTATTTGTTTACATACGCGATGAAAATCAACAACCGACAAAAATCAACGTTCCGTCTCATAAATATTCATTTCGTTTACAAAATGGCAAAAAACTGCGGTTCAGTATCGATATTGTACTTGAAAAGAAGAAAAAAAATGGGGTGGGCAAAATGGAAAGTAAACAATCCTTTCGCCACCTAATAAAAGAGTCATTAAAAAGTATAATGACTAGAATGGACCCCTCGCGGTTTTTTCTTTAGGGAAACAAAGTAACTGGGTTTTATTTAGAAATTTGGACCTTTTAAAAAGCCTAAAGACTTGTAAAAATACAGCTGCCACTTTTTCCTTTTTTTCTCCTTCCTTCTCATTTTCGACGTTTAACAATTGGAGGATGAAATCCTTTAATACTTCTTGCGGAAATTATTACAATTGCCGGTGTAATTTATCATTCGAATTATGATACGGTTATGGTTTTGAAGATAAATATAAAAAAATAACAAACGTTGTTATTGCAAATAAAGATGTTATTCAAAGTAATGTAATTACATAGTTATCATATCGTTAAAAAGGTATCCGACGGGAATGAAAAAGATAAGCACCCAATGGGTCTTCATTGGGTTAAAATTAAAATAGCAAAAGGACGATAATACTCATAGGAAACCGACGACGAAACATTAGACTTTATAATGACAAAGGAGCCTTTTATTAGGCTCGTTCATGGAAAAAAGATTGTTTACTTTGTCCTCTTTTGTGTGATGTTACAGAACAACCATCCAGGCCTCGAATATTCGACACCAAAGGGCGAGAACTGAGACCGAACGCCACCGCCGGACCCTTTTTGGAAGGGCACGAACTCTTTTTGTCATGCCAGGTCAATGGAGGTGAGCGAGTTTCCCCACCTTTTCAGAAATTTCCCACTTTTCGACCAGAGTAAGGCTTATCTTTCGTATTTATTGACCAATTTTAAGGGTACATCTTCATTGTTATAATTGTATACCGGATATTTATACAGGATGCCATAAAAACTTAATATCAAAAATTTCTTATACAAGATTGATAAATGAATTATTCATAAATGTTTAGTTTTATATCATTAAAAATTCAAATTTTATATCTTGATACACAATTGCAATGAAAATCACATTTTAAAATAAACACTTTGGATAAAAAGTTATAGCGTACGATTATAAGGAAATCTAAAGCGCTTGTAAAGTTAAGCTCCTTAAGACAAGCACGAAGTGTTTTCATCACGCCAAAGGGTCAGCCAAAGGTGAATTCAGAGTAATTTGTTATCTGTGACGGAAAATCTTTCCCAAACCTGGATAGGGGGGAAAAGTAAAACAAATGTTAACTGCTCCAACTTAAAGTAGCTGCAATCGCTCACTGGATTTTAAACTTGTCAAGCGTTAGAGAGAGACGAAGATGGGGCAGCCAGATTACATTTACGGATTTTAATTACTACATTTATTTCTTTTTCCAAGGATTCCCAAAGCCTAAGGTTACATGGTGGTTTAATAACTCAATTCTCGACGGAGTGGTGGACTCGAAAGCCGACTCGCACACCACGGTAAATCAACTTTTCATTTCATCTGTAAATCGGAATTATAAGGGGGGCCGTCTCGAGTGCCGAACATCAGCTTCAGAGGTTGCACCTTATATTGTTCGAGAGGTGCCCTTAAATATCTATTGTAAGTGTCCTATTATATATAATTTAACTCTTACAATACTGCATTTTTTCGAAATCGAAATTGACTGTGGATCATTAATAATATTTAGGATTTTTATTGGAAATGTTTAGTATTCAATTCAATTTGTTCTTATTAAAGGAAATTGAAACAATTCCTCAACTCGAACGGATAGAATGAGAAATAGGCGCGGTCGTCTAATAAATCGCATAAAACATTGTAGAAGTGAAACTAAGTTGTAATGCAGCAGCTTTATAGACCACTATTAACAAGTTTCCCCAGTTTAATCTGCAGTGGAAAGTTTCGTTCCGCAAGAGATGAGGCGGTCAGGGCAATTGTTGCTGTTTATGTGATGGTTGCTTTCACAAAAACGTTCAACTTAATGAATACAGTCCAGGAATTTATTAATTGTTTATATTTAAATTAAATTAAACGATTATTTAAAAAGTACTAAAAAATGTAACTTGACAACAAAAATTTTAGAATTTAGATTATTATTTCAAAATAAATTTATAGTGAAACCAAGTAAAGTGAAAATAGTGACGCCAAACGATCTATTAACTACTGGCAAGCCTATAAATATCAAATGTGAAACCTCAGGCTCTCATCCACCTGCGAAACTTACATGGCTCCTAGGAGACAAGCCAATTAGGAATGCGGTTATAACGGTAAGTTCCATGGTGACATTAAAGAGTATGTCTTACATTAGTAATTTAATTCTTTCACTTGGCTATTTGAATGATTGAGTCTGAACTGGTACGTTTTACAGTCGGCAACAATGTAAAGTTTTAAAACACTTTTAAATTGAATTATATTAAAATGTTCTGAAATAAACTTTTGAAAGCTTTTCGTTACTGAGAAGTTACGACTAGAAAACTAAGTCGAACAACGAAATTCAATTTTTGGTTGCATTAATTTCCTCCCCTCCTATGGCTTTCAGCTTTTTCTTCTTTTTTTTAACTGTATCTAGAAAACCACGGAACAAAGTAAGAGATAATTCATTTTCGCCTATTTAGTTGTCTGCGTGTGTTCTGACCCCGTTGTAATTAGGTGATAAAACTAATAAAGAACTTTTGATAATTCTCTCCCTCTTACTTACTTTACCGATAGTTTTATCTCCATCCAGGTTTTCCAAAAAGCTTTTAGAATTTATTAGATTTAGTTCGAACACAGTGTGAACTTTGATTTTTCTTAATATATTTTAATTTGGAAGGAAGAGGGAACGGCAACGTTCACTGGAAGCATTTTGACCATGACCGTTTCCGGCGAGGACGATGGGAAAATTCTCGTTTGTCGAGCGGATAATCCCCGTTTTCCCGGGGGAACTTTACAGGACAGGAGAAGGATAAGCGTTGCATGTAAGTTTAAAGGGATACACAATAGATTAAGATGCCTTTAACCAAATTTTACTTTTGTACAAAAATAAAACTAATCATAATATACAGGGTTGTCGAATTGTATCCATTATATTTAAGATGGTACTAAACCAAAAATGTCTATGATTAGTTTTTGATATTTTTAGAGAAATCAGTTCCATTTGACTGCACCGATTTAACAAAAAACTTTGATAATGTGTGTCTTTCTAGCTAGTTCGTCGGCAATGTCTTAATTTTGAGAACAATCTCTTGTTTCCTCTCGATGTTGATTGTAATTTTCGATTCTACTGCTAAAAGTGACTAGTAGAAACTACAACAATGTTGTTAAGACCACTGGTAACTAGGCACAATTTGTCAAATTTGTCTTTCATCTATTTAATAACTTTGATCCGAATAGAAAGTTTATACAACTACTTAGAAACCACACGCGAGCGTATAGTTTCAGAATCTACTTGACTAGTATCAATTTAATTAAGACATTACTGATCATAAGCATAACGTTAGCAGGGGTACCTAGAATTTTTAATTAAAACTTGGCTTTGGTTTGTTTCAGGAATGAAATTATCTAGATTTTATTCACCTCGAAAATTAATTATTTTAACGGCATGAAACGGGTTTTTTTTCTCAAAAATAAAGTGTTATAAAAGGGAACATCAACGGTTTAAAAAGGCAACCTAGTAATTTCAGTAATCTAATTAGTTACACAGTGGGTAACCTGAAAAGCATTAAGAGGATGTCCTTTTGTTTTCCACTATGGAGGCAAATAGAATCTAAAAGGGCTCCCTAATCTGTGAACTCCCATATTTTAACACGCTTTCTTTTAATTGAATATTTTCTAAAATAAGCAGGTCTCTCATTTTCTCCAAGAAGCACTTATTATAACATATTTATTGCTCTCAAAGTAAATACTTTTTTTCCTATTATAAGAACCATTACCGTTCTCTCAGGTGTGTTTCACTCTAATTAATCTTAAGTCGTTCCTAATTAATCAGGTAACTTTGTATAGAGGGCTGGGGCAACCCCCCAGCCAAATTCCCCAAAAATCAAGTAAAAAGAGCATTTTCGCTCACGGCTTGTTGTTAAATATATATGTAACGTTATTTTCGAGAAAGATCCAGGACTTAATTACAAGGGAATTACGATCCCTTTTACCTATTTAATGGAAATAAAAGGTCGCTTTTATAATACCCTTGGGGGGATCTCAATTTAAGCTCGCTGCAATACATCTTAAAACCTGTAAAGACATGTTAGGTCAAGTAATTTGAATTTTAAAAAATCGAAATAAGAAGAATCCTGTGAAAATCCTTTTTAAAGATAATTTGAGCAGTAGAACGGTTTAACATTATGCGAAACGTGAAAATCCATCTTAAAGTTGGAACAAGTCCTCTCAAAAGCCACCCTCACTGTGTGTGCCTTTTCAAATAGAGCTTAAATATCAAAAGCCGACAAACTTGTAAATATTTTCCCTGACATTTTTCACATAGCCCAGTTTCAAAAGAGAAATATATAAGAACACATACATATTTCTATGTAAATTTATTAATTTTCATATTTATCTTAAATATTAGTCAGAATATCACACATTGTTCATTGATAATATTGCAGAGAATTAATGAACTATTTGTGATCCATTTATTTTAGATGAAAATCGATTTTGCTTTTGCTCGTTCAATTTACATTAAATGAAGTTATTTTGAGTTATTATTTATTATTATTTTATATGCAGGCAATTATTTTTTATTATTAAGCGAATGTTTTCATCAAATTTCACCGAATATGTGAAATTGTTCACACAGGCCATTATTTGTTTCTTTCAATTAATTATTTAAATATCAATATAGAATACACATGCGTTATTATCTGAAAAAATTAAAACAGATTCTTTCCAAAATTTTCATTACACAAAAGTTAAAATAGAATTTAATATTTTTGAACTATTAAGTAATACCTAATTAATTGGTTTAAATTTGGTAAGTAAGAGAGAGAGAGAGAGAGAGAGAATTAGAGGGAGAGAGAAAGAGAAAGAGAGAGGAAGAGAAATTTTGGCAAAGTGAATTGTTCTGTTTCAGATCCACCGCGGGTTTCTGTCGCTTTGGACTTTGGAATGGTAACGCCTGTCCGCGAAGGAACTGACGTTATCCTCCGTTGCAAGACCTCCGCTAGACCGGAAGCCCATACCTATTACTGGTATCATGACGTAAGTGACAGTTTTCAGTTTAATCTATTGCCACACCAGAGAAGGTATTTGCGACATAGTTTTAACTGCTATTTCAGTGATTTTATATCTTCGTTCCTTCTCGTCCTAAAATTGGGCATATCGCCGATTGAATACAGAATTATTATCTATCTATATTCCTCAAATGTGATTTGAATAATTCTGCATTTGGGCAGCGCTATATCGAATGAATAATAAAAATGAGAAGTAAATCAGATAATCAGAAAAAATAAATACGCTTTTTTTTCTAATTAAAAATCAACAAATGAACGATGTATTTAAAGAATTTCTTTGAATAGTACTCTATTCTCCTAAATTTTCCATTCTCAAAAAGAAAAATTCTAATTTTGGCCACGTGGACACAATGAACTTTCAGCAGTATTTATTCCGTACGTACGTATGTGTCTAAATTGCATTTTAAACGGCCGTAGAAAAAAGTGTCTCTATTTTTTTTAAAAAAATTTGAATGCATTCATCATTCGAACCGGCACCTAATTGGGATTCAGTTCAAGACCGGCGAACATCAATTTCCATGTAAATTGGTAGGCCACGGATAATTTACCCCTTTAATCGGTGCCTGTTATTTTTTCCCCATAATCGATTTCGCATTTATTGCGCCCATATTTTTTCTAATTTAATTTTAAGTCCCTTTTGGGCAGGGTCAGACTTGTCCGCAATGGCAAAACTAGAGAAACGCAAGCAAGATCTGATAGATTTTCACTACCATCACAGCAACCTCACCAATTCCTCCCTTCTTTGAGAGAGATATAAATATTTATTTGGCAAATTGAGCCACTTAGCCACTCTCGTTTCTTCTCTCTTTGTTTCTCTTTAAAGATAAATAGATCAATTATTCATTTGCGCACCTAAAGACGTTTAAATGAACAATTCATTAATTATTTACGTTTTATTGGATATAGGTATACTTGCAAAGTAAGGTGATTTATATTATAGCTGAATAGTATTATGCTGACCTCACTATCATTAAGGATTGAATGTAGGTATACTACAACGTTGTCAGTTTGTAATAATTTTCCTGTTTCACAAGGTCTGTGACTACTTGGTTAATTTTTAAGCGGTTAAGATAGGCAATGATTTTAAAAAGATCATTTTTATCAGATGCAAGTAAGGTTTATTTGACACATTAAACTTGAATGGGTTGAATTAATCAATTCGTAGACTGGGTAATCGAGCTCGAAGTTAATCTGTAATCAATTGGCGTGAGCTTTAAATTACAAAAGCCAAAGTAGATTTTTCTTTTCTCTGTGAAACACACGGATAGACACCGATCCGAACGACAAGTTATTGAAGTGACTTCGCGCACGTTCTTCCGCAGTAAACTCCACTTTCTTTTTATCCGCTCAATAAGCCCCCGTTCGCTTTTTATTCCGGCCAACATTTATTCGGTTGCAGAATTCATCTATCAAACCGACAGCAGATTTGTGTTCTTGCCAACTCTCAGGTTCAGTATTTATCTTGGTCTATCGCATTTTTTCTTTATTTCTTGCCTGTTTGTTTCTTTCTTTTCTCTTCTTCTATTCCCAATCAAATCATTGGAAGTTCTTCCCGCCACCCCCAACACTACCTTAATCTATTAGATGATTAAGAACCCTTTTTATCCTAATTCGAGACACACGCACCCTTAACATGTTTACTTTGTATTTTCACATTTTTTCTCAAAATTTTCCGCTCGAGCCAAATAAAATTATTCCGGTTATGTAAATGAAACTAGCGAAAAGCTAATTAAACGAACGATGAAGGAGAAGTTCTTGGTCTAAGCTCATTACTTTTGTGTTTGAAGTTTGGAGGCGGCGAGATTAAGCAATTCTGAAGCAGAATTAAGAAACCTAAACTGTATATACACTCATTATTTTTTACTTTCATTATACCTATTTGTTTAATAAATAAACGTTTTTCTTATCGAGTCGCCGATTACATCCAATTAGAATAGAACGAATTTCCACTTAATACACATACTCGAGTAAATTTTTTTTTCGCAGTCTCTTCTTAAATTTTTTTTTCGCAGTTGCTTCAAAGCAACGCTGTGAAGAAAGTGTCAGGATCTCGCAACCATATCTAAAATGCATAAGAAACACATTTTCAAACATTGGAGCCTGCAGAAATTTTCTTTCAAAATTATATCTCTCTAATAGAGACTAACGTATGATGTTACAACTTTTTGTGGTGTCTGTACATAAAAAAGGGTAATCCAATTATACTAACAAGCAGAAGAATTAAAATTCGTCTGAATATGAAGCATCAGAGTTAAAATCAGCACCACAGATCTCCAAGTTAGCAGATTATTATTATATTATCACATACAGTGTGACCCATTTAAAAAGAGGAACACCCATGTAACTGTTTCATTTATATTTCGAATTTAATGGGTAACATCTAAAAAGATTGAAAATGAAAAATTCAATTTATGTTGAGAAAGTCATGTTCAAAAACATTAAATCAAGGGATATCACGACAATTTTTCTTTGCGAATAATGGCATAAGTGGTTTAGGAATTTTTTTAGAAAGAAATAAAGCACATTTGGGATTTGGTGTCTTTCTAAACAGGCATATACTAAATTTTATCAAAAAATAATTGCTTTTAATTTATAAGGAAACTTGTGTATGATATTATATTATGATATATTATATAAGTTGTTAAACAAAAAATTGTTAATTTTTTTAAAATAACTATTATAATACTATATCGTCATTATATGTATAAGAGAAAGTGAATAAGTCCAAAATTGAAAATTTTAAGATTTCCATTTTTTAATAATAATATTTACAAAATGTTAAGTAATTTTAAAAGAAAAACCGATCAAGTCCTGTCATCATAGTTTAATATTTATAGTATAAGAAAAGTCATAATCGATCAAATCCGTATCTAATGAAAAATACAGAAGGAAAATGAGTAAATGGGCACTTTCTCTTGTATACTGACGATATATTTGATTAAATTTTGTACATACTCCTTATGGTGCACTTTATTTCTTTCTCAAAAAATCCCTAAACCACTTTACCATTATTCGCACAGAAGAATTGTCGTGATAGGCTTTGTTTTGATGATATTGAACATGACTTTTGCAATATAAATAAAGTTTTTCGTTTACTATCTTTTAAGACATTATCTATTAAATTCAGAACATAAAAAGGTTATAGCAGTACTCCGCATTTAAGCGAATCATACTGTATATTGGTAAAGCGTTTTATGATAAGTTGATTTATTAAAAAATAACGTTTCGAGCTATAAATTCAATAAATTTAAGAGATATGATGCATTGCCGGAAGAAATTGGAATTTTATTCATACGATTTTCGATTGTTTGGAATTTTTTCTCAGTTTTTCATGCCAAAATATATTAGTTCAGTTTCGATGTTTAATAAAAAAACGAAAAAAATGTTGCGGAAATATTTAAATTTGATGATTATTAGTTTAGCGCGCTCCTGGAACACTCATTAATATTTATTATTTTTCGTAAATATCAGGTCTGATACTTATTGTTAAAAACCCGATTTTAATTTATGCACATAACAGACAGTTTTTACGCTCAAATAAAATATTTAAAAACATTTTATATTTAATGCAAAACTTTTTAGCTCGAAAATGAAAACTCATCTTTTTTCCGATCTAAAGAAAAAATGAATAAAAAGTGTATTTCTAATACGATTTAAGGGAAAAAAAATTATACCAAAACCAACGCCACCGCTTGGTTTGTCTGTATATAAAAGGAAAAAAGAGAAATTCGAATTCATTACTCTTTAAAAATTTAAAGCCTTGTGCAAGGCCATTATCGTTATTACCGGAACTTTAGGTATATTAAATTTTATGTAGGTATTATTTCAGCGGAATTTACAATGTACGAGTACAATGAATATATGGCTCTATATACACATTTATAGGAACTCCTTTTCCCCCATTTTTACCATCAACAACAAAGAAATTTTAATTTGAATAAGGCCATTACGATTTCTCAGATGGCTTTTATTGTTATAATTTATTTCGCCAACAATAAGATACGTTCTGTTGTACACTTTTTGCTTTTTTTCGGGTGATGGCTGTTATAATATTATGCGTCTTATCTGTATTAGAAAATAGAAAAATGGAGGAAGAAAACGAATTACGAATTTCCCAAGTGTAGTGAGTTGGTTGTGCACGGTTTCATAAGAAACGAGAAAGGCGGTGGCGAGAATTATGTGTTTGCCGGCACAAAGCTGTCTAACCGACATTATCTCTCTCTTCTCGGCCTGTTTAGCTTTTGAGACTGATGCTCTTTTAATGCGTTTCGGTTTCGCTTTCCGGGAACAAAAATATTATACATAAGGGGTATATACACAAGTATATATACAAGAGGTAACGGCGAAGACGACGACGACACTGACCAAGTAAATATTATGTTTAGAAAGATAAAATTTTACGTTGCTTTTATGTCAATTTTATGGGCGAGAATAAATAAATACAGATGATGTTTTCCTTATCTGAAACCTTTCTGACTTTTCCTTTTTTTTTTGGAATAGCGACATTTTCCTTTTTCCTTTTGAATATTTTGCGGATTCTATTTGAATTTATTGCGTGATATATAAAGAAAAATATTTAAATCCGGCTTTGTCCGACCGAGCTTATAATCACCCTAAATTGTTAACCAAATACCTAATACAGTGATGTGGAAAACGAGTTTTCAAACTTACGATTTCGTCAAATATTCTTGTGATATGATGAAATCAATATTAAATCAAAATAATAGTGGCCATAGAACAAAATGAATCCGAGCATTTTTTGCAACAATCGATTGAATTTGCTATTTTTCAGAGTCATCTGATTGTCTATAATGCATCTGGTGGAGTATTACCGAACGAAGATGTCCTTACCATAAAAAACATAACGCAAAAATTTGCAGGACAATTTGCGTGTTCAGCAAGAAATTCCGAAGGGGAAACTTATAGTCCAGCTTTCGATTTGGTTGTTCAGTGTAAGTCAAGATTTCATATATTTATAGGGGAACTCTGCTTTGTTCCTTGGTCCGATTAATTATTTCCAACTTTCGGTCTCCCGCTTTTTCGAATCTTTTTCTATTGAAACATTCAATTCCAACATTTACGGTTTGGATTTTATTTTACGTTACGCTTATTATCATTGAAATTTAATACCATCATCGATGCCAATTTAGATTCTTTGGATTGAACGAAGACAAGTGCATCGCATTCTTTTCCTGCTTATAAGAGTTCGCAGCTCGTTGGAAAAGGGAGTTTTAGTAATTAAATTCAAAGACCGGTAAGAAAATAAAATGTATCGATCAAACACGAGTCAAAAGAGTTTAAAATGAAAGCCAGTAATTTTCCAATTCGGAGCACGCTAAACTTTTCAGAGACCCCGTCTCTAATGCTTTGTCTCTCTCGTTCTATCTATGTCACTCTCTCTATCTCACTAACTTTATATATGTGTATATATTTGTTTGTGACAAATTGTTAATTCGTTTAAATGAGTAAAACGAGTTCTCACCATGACACCTCGTTTTTGTATAAACATTTTCGATTGAATTGATGCAGACCAATCCGGTAAAGGGTACGTAATTTCCATTTAAAACACCATTTTTTCACATTCTCTAATTAAATTTTCGATTAAAATGTATAGTAAAACTTCAAAAGTATGATAAAGTTGATCTTATCTAATCCCGTTGCCCCATAAAATACCAAAGAAATATGTTTTAAGACAAACTTTTTTCAAAAATAAAACATCCAATCCCATAGCAGTAGCAGAAGGGAGCTTTGAGCTTCGCGACGATTTTTCTAGTTAGAATTGTAAGTAGAATTTATGGTTACGTGTTCTGCGTGACTTTCAGTTCAAAGTCTGCTCGTGACGACACCTCGTCAAAATTCCTCTTCCGGAAAATTTATCATTTTTTATGCGAGTTTCATCCCGGCCACCGATTCTGGATTATTCTAATTTTATCTCTTGTGAAAAAAATCTTAACGGAATAATACAAACACTTTTTATTAAATTATTTAATCTACAAGTAACTCTTGTAGAACACGAAAGATATATCCTTCTTTTTAGGCAAAAGTACCATGTTAAATGAACTAAACTAAGAGTCAATACTCAATGTAAGGATCTATGTATGAGTTACAACTTTTTATTTCTTATTAAAGAGATGTCTAAATGTTTGAATTTGGATAAGGACGTAATACATGTTTGTCAAGAAACTTCACTCCACCTAAAAGGAGAGCGGAACGGTGTAATTCGGAGACTTGAAACGTAAACACCTTAATGGCAATTTCCATATCGAATTTCCAAATTTCGATTAAGACCAGAGCAATTACTGCCATTTGAAGTAGTTTCACGGAAATTGAACAATTGCGATGGCAACTATGCGGGCGTCCGAAGCCATTTGCCAAACTCGCAAACCACACTTTGAATATTCACTATTACCGCTAGTAGTCTTGTGTATGTTCTACTCTCGCTACAGAGTTTGACCTTAATATTTCACAGAAAGTTTAGTTCGTTCAATTTAATCTAAACAATCATAAGAACTCATTAGTATTAATATATATCTATCTATACATATATAAATATATATTAATTTGTGGACAGGGACCGGATGGTGGGCGAAATGTTATGAAATAATATGGGTCGCGCATTACTTTTTTCGGTACAATTAATATTCCTAAATTACGTAGGGATATTATGAGGGCGTGTAATTGGCTTTTTGCGTGCCGATCGTCCCAAAACTGTAAAGTGTATTTACACGACAACCAAAGATTTCTGATTAGGGTCATCGGCTGTCCTTAATCTAAACTTTATGAATACATTTTTCCACTAATAAACGATTGTTTGAAAAATTTAAAATATGTACAGATTAAAATAACTGAAACTTATCAGACAATCAAATCAATTTCAAACAGAGTGAAAAAATCGAATGATGCAACTCTGGCATGCAACCATGGTGCAAAGCTGGACTTTACTTAGGTAATAATTAGAGTAATAATAATAATAATAATAATGTTGAGGTATGTAATTTGTCTTAAACTTAAATGATAATTAACGTTGAAATCCCGTCAAATCCGACCGTACCCTACCCAAATTGTTCTCCTCAAACATCAATTTCTCCATATGGGAATACATTTAGATAAAGGCCAGTTTATGTATGTGGCCAACCCCGAAACGATCTCCGATTCCCCCATCCAATTATTCAGTAATTATCCTATTTATTATGTCAATAGTTCTAATCGTTTCGGTCCTTTTCCGGGATTTTCAATTAAATTTTTAATTGTTATAGATGGGCCCCGTTGCAAACGGGGCCACGAAAATGTTAGAATCGGCGTGATTCCGGACGAGGATGAGGAAATAATGGCTCAATGCGTAATTGATTCGGCGCCCCCGGTCACGAGGTTCTTTTGGACTTACAAGACGACCTCAAAAGGTGCAACCGACGCTTTTCCAGTTCACGGCTCTCAAATCGAAAACAAAGGAAACGTCTCCATTTTGACGTTCACGAATGATATCGACAATGTGAAATCGTTGCAATGCTGGGCCGAAAACGATGTGGGCAAACAGGACGTTCCTTGTAACTTTTTTATAGTTCCTGCAGGTAAAAAACGTTTTAATTTAGTTTTTCTGGAGAAAGCGTAGCAAAATACAGGAAAAAACACTTGTTGAACATAATTTAAACATTCATGATACACAAGACTGATTGTGAGTAGTATTGATCTGAATGAATTTATGCATAACAGATATTCGACAATAAAATAATTTTAATGGAATGAACGGTAGAACAGCGAAATATTCTAGAAAATAAATTTCCAGGGTGTCCAGATAGGCCGCTGTATTGGCACATAACGAGTAGGGCTTTTAGCCCGTCGCTCCTTACACGGTTCCGCACTCAGACCATCCTTTTACTGACCGTTAAATTCGTCATTATTTACTGCTATGGTCTATTGTGTACCCGACTTTTTCCTCTTGGTTGCCATTTCTATTCGCGAACAATTAATTTTATCTTTATCTGTTCACTTTACGGTTTTTATTAATGTTGTATACATTTCTTTTATTTCATTATTTAAATTTTTTCCTAACAATATTCGTATATCGATCGTTTCACACAATTTTCCTATGAATAGTTTAAAATGTTCGTTAACTGGAATACGAATAGTTTCATCTGATAGACATGGAAATGAAATTACTCCCAGTTATATTATCCAATTCTCGACTCATATATAAACTTTACTTCATTACTAAACTATCTAATTTTAAAGATAACTGCGTCAAATCCCGGCAGATGTGTGATGTTTAATCCAATATACAAGCTTTTTCGACAATTTTGCAAATTGTGTGCCGTGGCACTTAAGACATATTTTAATAAAATATGTGTTATTTTATAATATGATATTAGTGTTAATTCAACTTACCACAGTTTCTGCATGCAAATTGAAAATGGAAACAAACGTATCTATCAAGCCTGAAACAAAAAAGAAATAATTACATCTTAACTTTGGATTTTGTTTTAAATTGAATTGGCCAAAGTGCTTCCTAGTCTAACTTTATCATAATGTTTAATCTAAGACGCGTACTACTCTCCCCTTTTCGAATGAGTGACCTTTTGTATGAAATAAAGTGAAATTTACATTTCCAGAACGTCCAGAACCGCCGAAAAGTTGTTTAATTCGCAACGCGAGCCAAAACTTGGGCGTGGAAGTTTCCTGCATCGCTGGCAACGACGGAGGACTTCACCAGAGTTTCGTATTGGAAGTGAACGAATTAAATGGCCCACCTCCAGTTCCAGGTATCCAATCAACATTAAACGATCAAGGTTAGGATAATAATTAAAAAAGAAAACTATTTAACGAGATTAATTATTTTTTATTGCCTAATTATTTTTGTTTCAGCCTCCGCAACTGATCCATCTGCGGGATTTCGAGTTCTCGGTGAAAAACCAGTATTTCGATTAGCAAACCTACGTCCTCAAAAAGAATATCAAGCCGTGGTGTACGCGGAAAACGCCAGAGGACGCAGCGAACCGCCTATAGTTTTGCCAATTATTCAGGTTAAACAATCGGATTCGCCATTCTTAGAAGACGGTTAGATTTGGATGTTTCATTAAATTGTTATTAATTTTATACATTTATTTTTTTCCGCAGGTGAACAAGTATACGAAATTTCCAAAAACATTCCAAAAATTGGAGTCCAATCTTTATCCGAGGGCTCAAAAACTAATCTTACATTAATAATAGCAAGCGTATCAGCTTTAGCCTTTTTGTTAATCCTTATTGTTGCTATTGCCACTTCTGTTGTCCTGTGTCGGAAATCTTCATCAGGTAAGAAATATTTGAAACGAATGAACAAGTTTAAAATACAGGAAAATTTTACAGAAAACACGCAAGTAACTAGAAGAAATCGTCGCAGTAGTAAACCTCCCAGCGAACTAGAATTATCCGAAGCGGGTTTCGGTGAAGGATTCCATAGAAGAAGTGCCTTATATAGGGCCAGCATGTACGGGGATTGTGAAGAACGGATTTCACGGTTAATTGAAGGTGAGTTACTATAAATAATTCATCATTACAAAAACTCCTTTAATTTTTTACTAAATAAGAGTGGTCAAAAGTAAAATAAAAGTAACTATCAACACGATCTTGATATAAAAATGTCTCGAATTCGAAAAACGTGCAAATACAACGGGGGCTCCGATCCATCATTCCATTGTAGCCTGTCCCGCTTCAGAGAATTATCAATGAAACGTATATGCCGTCTAGAGTGGCAATACGATCCGAGTACAAGAGAGTAAAGGGAACACGTTCTTGTTGTTGCTGGCGTAGTTGCAGCTGCACCCGCTATTGCAACAACACACTCAAGTAAATATTCCAATTTGATAATGTATCCGACGAACTAAAAGGTTCTCGATTTTGTTTGATCATTGGAATTTCTCTCTGTGTGGACGTATACATATAATAAGAATGTACATACATACATACATATTTATAAATAGATCTATAATAAAGTTAAATGGAGGAATATTTAGAGTACAAGAAAAATATATTTTTATTACAACAACCAAATTAGTGACGTTAAAATGCTATTCGTATGACACTCAGGCGTTTTATATTGCGAAAGACGAACGAAAAGGATCGATAAGACAATATTGGATTAGATAATTGCCATGGGGAACGTAAGGTATGTGGAAAAAAGTGTTCAGCACCCATTGAAATAATGTGTTTCCTGTTTCGATATAGTGGTTGGTTTCAAGACCATGAGCAGGATGTTTTTTCTTTCCAATCTCATCATTAATAATGTCACATTTTACATTTGAACAAAATTATTCGAATAGCAGGTATATAGTTTTCTATTGCGGAATTTCCTTTACATTTGTCATCAGCAACTTCCTGTATCTAAACAAAAATATATACTTTTACGGTCACAAGATTAAAAAAGATAAGAAGAATAGTTTGAAGTTGAAAAAGGGGGAGTTTAAAACATTGGCTTCCCAATGACATGCAAATCGTTTACGATTACGGCATACACCAGACGCGATTTACATAAGGAGTCCCCGGGTTTCGCGTGTTCACAATTGTCAGTTGTTTCCAATTTATATTTTGATAAGGGACCGACCCGAGCAGAAACGTTTGAACCAATTTGCTTCTTGATAGAAACCAATAAATATGCCCGAGTGACTATAAATGTTCCCTCCAATTTCCTTTTTAAACTGGTTAAAAGTTATAAAATTTTATTAAAAAGTTAAAATTAAAGAATAACATATAACAGAAAATTACAACAAGCGTTCCGAGTTAAATTCCTTTCGATAATGGGGTGAAAGATTTATCCGATTCGATCCGTTTTCGGAATAAACGCGCCCTTTCATTTGGTCGACGGGCTTTAAAGACCTGCCTGATTTACCGACGACGATCCCCGTACGTATTTTGCAGCACACTCGTTGCCTGAAAAATGACCAAACTTGCCGGAATTAATATAATACCTCTCTCTTCTCTTTTTTATATTTCGTTCTATTCAACATTTTCTGTTCGATTTCAAGCAATTTTCAATTTCTTCAAAGATATATAGACTGTCTCATTAGCAATAGTAAATCCGTGAACAAGACATACTACAGTTCAAATAACGACCATTAGCGTTTTATTCGCCGTTTTAAAAAATATAACATTTTAAAATTTCAAATTCCGAACCTAAGTATTTTCGGAACAATAACGAAAAAATTAATTAAAGTCGTAACTTTCAACACCCTGTATTTACTGAACTATTACAATTCGGATAAGACATGTTGGGGTCAATGGTCATCATTTGACCTGTGGTATCTCGACTTTGCAGATTTACCATTGTTAATGAGACTGCCCGTAGACACCTATTAATTATTTATGTTATAATACATTTAAATCCCGACCACCAGAGAAAATGAAACAATTAAGTTATACAGAGTGACCAATCAAAAAGGAAACAGAGGAAAATTGAAGTATTTAAAGTCACTTTTTAACGAAACGCTTGGACCCGTCGATTTACGTTTTCAAGGGGACACTTTTATTCGCTATCAGCGACTTCCCCATCCCAAGCCCCTGTGGGGGTTGAGATCGACCCCTAAAATTTTAAATTGAAAGTGGGGTCAAGTGGCACATCATTTTGAATTCCTGGAAATTCTCGATGCAATAAATCTAAATTTTTAACGTTTAAGTCGATAATGGTTAAGAAATTGGACTTTGAAATAAAATAAAATTTCTAAAAGCCAATAGGAGTAATGTGTTCGTTAGGTTAGATGTTTGAAATAATTTTTAATTAATTCGACAGCTCAATAGTGGTTTATCATTAGACCCAACTATTACGATCTGGTCGATATTGAGGATTTT
This sequence comes from Hypothenemus hampei, assembly GCA_013372445.1. Taxonomy (NCBI): domain Eukaryota; kingdom Metazoa; phylum Arthropoda; class Insecta; order Coleoptera; family Curculionidae; genus Hypothenemus; species Hypothenemus hampei. The sequence goes on from JABRWK010000008.1 coordinate 1,119,329, forward strand.
CCATTTCCACCAAATGGAGTAAAGTGATTGGAGGTAAAGTTGTAAACCTATCACCAAATGTTACGACTTGACCGATATTGATTTTTTTTCTCTTCTCTTTTGGTATGCTGACCTGCTCTCTTATATTATTTATATTTCGACGTCTTGGTGAAACCTAATAGTTTGCTGGATACTATATTTCGGAAAAATGGAATTTCAATGTCGATTGGGTGTCCAATTAAAAAAATTAATAGTTAGTATTTCCTCTCAAACAGGTAAAATTGCAATTGAACTTAAAATCCTTTGAATTTTATTCATCACGAACAATATAAAAAATGCTAAAGATTTATGAGTGGGAAATAATTCCCATTTTTTATTTATTAATTGTCATCGAAACGTATACTGAACTATATTTTCCTTTCTATTCTATTTTTGCAAAATTTTTCATGTATGTATGATTATGTTGAGAAAGGAAAATGGTTTACCTAATAACTAAACTTGCTCTTTTTTGGTAATATCGAATATGCCAGTAATACCAAATTAGCAGCTAAGAAATTTAATCAGCTACACCAGAAAACTTCGTCGCAGGATCGTAATGAAATTATTTCAGAAATTTCGGAACACTGCGTGTGTAGCTAATAGAAAACGGATGATAGAAAAATAATAAATAAAGCCACTGAGGAAACATTTTAGTGATTTTACGTCAGACTGCAAGCCCACCAATTTGAGAGGAAACTACAAGCACCAAATTTTTTAATTGAAAACACAATAATACATTGAGATGCAATTTTTTTCGAAATTAAATCTACCGATTAACCACCACTAAGGTGTTGAATTAATCAAAATTATTTTAAATATTTTTATCTAACGAACACTTTATTAACTTTTAAAACTCGATTGCTACACCACCATCGATTTAAACTTTAAAAATTTAGATTAATTCTATAGAGAATTTCTAGAGATTTAATATGATGTACCACTTGATCCCCCTTTACATTTAAAATTCTAGGGGTCGATTTCATTCACGGAAGGGGGTTGGCCTGATGAGATTGGAGATATCGAATAAAATGTCCCCCGAAAAGGTAAATGGAAGGCTCCGAACTTTCCCTTAAAAAATTACTTTAAATTTTAGAAATTCCAAAATTTCTTTAGTTTGTTTTCAACTGGACATCTTGTATGTTTGTACAGCTGATATAAGAGATATTGCAAACATTTTATAGAAGAACTCTGTAATTAACATTTGAGATCCCTCTTAAATAATTGCTTTTTCTTGAAAAGCTATGATTGAAAAAATTTTGTTTTGGTTTCAGCCCATAACCATTCTTATTATTTCCTTATATAAGATGATGAAGTTGAAAAAAAAAACCTTTCTATACAGGAATTTATAAAATAACATGTCACCACTGCAAAATGATTATTCATGTTAATCCCGTTTCCTGTACAGGACTGACAGTGACACGATCTTTGGTGTTATGAGCACGTGCCGTTGGGTTTTCCGTTACCCTCTCCCCTCGCGCCCTTTGTAAGGGCCAACCGACATTTTCTACTTCAATTACGGTCTCGTTTAAATGCTCACTACACCGGCATACAAATTACGACCAGGTTCTAGGGCGCGATCCTTTACAATTAGCCCCCAAAACTGAATATTACTTTGTTATGTAAAACGGGAAAAGGTAATTAACATAGCGGGACAGTTTCGTGATGTTTGGTTTTTTCTGGGTCATAACGTTAGTAATTATTTGTAAATTAGTGTTGAATGAATAGAATTAAATTTCCAACTTGTTGATATGTAGTATATATTTACTTCAAATTTTTTTGAGAATCAAGAAATAAAGCTGAATAATGTTTACTTTGTAGAAACACAAAAGAAAGGGAGAGGAAAAAATAAAGTGGATTATCTGTGATTTCTTTTTTTTTTTTAGGTCCCGATTTAATCCTGGCACCGACGAGTTTCTCGCCACAAAATTCGGATTATTGACTAAAAAACAGCAGTTCTAACGGATTTAACGAACATTTCAAACACAAAGTAGATTTTGACCACACAAACATGTATATTTATTTGTAAATAAAAATAGGTATGTAACATATGTAGATGTTGTAAATATATATTTTTTTTTTATGTACGTAGTTATTACATATTTTATACCTATAATGGAAAAAATTATTTATTTTTAATGTTTTTATTATTTGCCTTCAAATAGTGTCTAAGAAACGTATGAAAGAAGTTGTAAAATATAAAATCATGTAATTGTAAAGATACCCAAAAATTGTTTCTAGTTCAACAAATTTTTTAAAATTCAATATTTGAAATTTAATAACACGAAATATATTAAACTTAGTACAAAATATGTTTAAATTATCTTAGTATTCTTAATCTTAATGCTTGCTTAATTAAATATTAACGTCATGTATTTCTATTTTATTATAAAATTTTGAAAAACTATTACCTGAAATTGCATTGACTGATACAAAAAATTATTATATAATTTTATTAATTATGTATAATATAACTTATTAAGGTATGCTATACTTAATATATTTTACTCAGGAATAAACAAAATGTATCCAGGGTTACGTCATGAAAAGAAAAGGTCAAGTAAACGTAGCTCAATTCTCCAAATTATATAAATCTAGGCGTCGAACACCCTGTATATTCAACAATTTTTATTTTCCTTAATTTTAAATAAATATGTACATTTGCCACTGAATGAAATAAAACTGTTTTTACCCATTTGACTTTGACCTTATTTACTTTTCTCCTTGACAATGTCCCGGAAAAACGTGTGGCGTATTGTCGAAAACACGCGAAAGCGAATTTTGAAATTTATAACTCTTTTGTCGACATTTTCGTTATCCGGCATGTAACAAAGATATAATAAATTAAACCCGTGGGGTATGGCCGTATATACAGAAAAAATCTCACTCTGTGACAGTTATATTAACGATATATTTTGTGAGTAACTGCAAGGGACGAGAAGAGGAAGAACTCCTTTTTATAAATATTTCAAGAGGATGATTTTTAAATTTCAAGCAGGAAAAACAACGTTATATTACATTGGACTTATTTTTGTATGATAGGCTAATGAAAGATATAAATAAATATCTAAAAAGGCGACACTTAGAGTTTGTGTGTTTTTTATTTCCTAACTAAAAAAGAAGTCGTTTATATCATTTTTCAAAACTTTAACTTAAATATCGCCTTCGTTAGCGGGCTTTGTATTGTGAAAACAGCAGTCTGTGTAACAAATTGAACCAATTTTTTCTTCGACAAAGGGCCGTAAGTAAAAAGCTTTTCAGTATTCAATTGAATGGCCACTTTATTCGAGAGAATAAAAATGGAGTTTTTCTCTTCCGACATCGGCTTCCCTATGTTAGACATTTTTGCACTCGCTCGAATATATTTACGAGAGAGAATCAATTGAAACAAAAAAAATCCCCAAGCTAGTCTAAGCCGAAATAAATATTTTTCTTTTCCTCACTCATCTTTCGTCTTTTTTTTACTATTTCCGGCATTCCTTTTTACTGAGACAGCACCCTGTGTAAATCATAACTCCCATTTTATCGGTCGCACCCACATTATTTTTTTATTAAATCATCCGTAATTTTTATCCGAATCTACATACATACGAGGTGTTTTGGAATAGTAAATTTCAGAATAGGATTGAATTAGAGTTTTAAGCTTCATAAAATTTATAAAATATGATTTGAATTTTCACGATTTTTGAATATTTTTCTGTTCAAATATCAACTAAATATGAATTGTTTTTGTCTAGACAAAAGTCAATTTAAAATTTCAATTACGATTTAATAAAAAATCCGTTTAGGTATACACTGTGTTTCGAAATGAACCGTTTGAAATGTACTGATTACCTGTTTTATTTTAGGACGAAAAGTTCCAATAAGCATGTTTACTAGACGAGATGCAGTATGTTAAATTTTTTTCTTTTTTTTTCATTTATATCCTACATTTTTTATGCTGAACGATTCAAATTTCGCATGCGGCACGACACGAACAATCTCTACCCCCAGGCGTCATAATAATTTGACACAATCCACAGAGTGTTATAATTTTCGAAGCCACTACTAGTTTTACCCACCAGAGTTTGAAGGGTGAAAACAATTGAAACTGAAGTGTGCAATGATGATTATTTTCGAAAGTAACTTGGAAGCGGTGCTAAATATGCAGAAAAGTTCCTCCTCTTCGGTTTTGATGAAACTTTATAAAGCCACCTATTTTCATTTGAATAATGCGAATCTAACTTAAAAATTGTCACTTTCTACCCGTTTTTAAATTATAAATGCACCACTTATAAGGTTATGTTAAAACTAACTGTCATTGTGCGTACCTGAATATTAATTTCTATTCTGCCTATTATCGGTATTTTTATGCTCTTGCGCATGTTTACCGCGATATAAATCTGTATAATAATAAAGTCTGTTTTTTTTTAATGGACTGTCATTATTAAATNTCCGAAACGTTCCCTTGTTAGTATACCAGATTCAATTTTTCCTCTAAAAAGACATAAACAATATCCATATGTGGATATGCTGGTAACAAAAATGGGAGTAAGAAATATCCAACATTAGATAATCTGATGCGGAAGGGGTTAACACCTAATTTTCTTCTAAAGTTTTTGGAAGAAGTAAAAATAATTTTGAACTTCAACTTTACATTTCAATAAAAAAATTAAAATCTATCGTGATCTTCAAATTGATGTGATTTGATGTTGTGATATCATGTGAGTAGTGAATAGTAACCTCCGAAAACTTACTAACGTTTCGATTTTCGACCGACTCTAAAAAAGTAAATAAAATTAACGCTTCGATGATAACTTGCGATTTCTCAGGCCGAAAACGTACATATACTTTTATATATGCACAACGCCACACGTTATCACCGAAGGGTTAAACAGACTTTCTGAAATTTAATTTAGAAAAGAATAAATTAGCTAAATACTGGTGTTGCACATTAACCGAAGCAAAATATAATCTAAAGCCAAATCGATCGTAAATCGAACAGGTCGAGAATCGAATCGTTCGTAAGTTTTCGCAGATTACTTGTTTTCTACTCACATGATATTATATCAAATCACATGATAATTCTACGATGGCTTTTAGTTTTTATTTTAATTATTTTTACCTCTTCTACAAACTTTATAAGAAAATTAGATGTTACTTGCGAGTAATTTTGATTTTGATAGAACCATACAACAGTACACATTAAAATTACAATTCCATTTTACCAGGAGGCTACATCAACGACTTTTTTTTTATTTAACTTTGAACGCTCAATTTTGGGATTTTTCAAAGCATACCGTAAAAAGTTGAAATAAAAAAACCCGTAGGGAAAAGAATGAGTTATTAGGGCTGAAGAGATAGCGAATGACCCTTCGTTTCGGCTACGTCAATTTAGCATACAATGCACCAAACACCCTGTAGACATACAATAAATATATCTAATTCAAAAATAAATAAATAAAAATTGTTAAAAAAATTTTAAAATGCTTTTATATAAAACCTTGAATTCGAACAAAACACTTGGAAAAAAGAAATAAAAATTTTTTTCAAGTTCAAGGTTTCATTTATATAATAATTTCATGTTTAAAAAGCTTTCATTTAAAAATAAGCAATTCTAAAGTAATAAGTTACTGAAAAACTAAACAGATAAAATATACTAATAGCCAGTAAGAAGGTTAAGTGAAATAGATACTTACTTCATGTATTGCGCCTTTAGTTAATACTTGATCCTCATGAAACTCGTCTCTCACCGTCCTTCTAACCATAACATTTTACGAGATTTAATTTAGAAAAGATCTATAACATGACATGTGAAGAGCGAAACGATTCGAAAACATAAAACCCGCACCGAATTATCACCTTGTAATTTCAATGGAAAAATTAAAGTCGTATTTTGTATAGTGATGTGAGAGGCATTTCACTCGCATCAATAAAAAAAAGGCAGGGAATCCATTCGTCAAGCGCCGTTTTTAGCAGCGTACTTTTGCCGGATTGTAAATATTCGTGTTCGGGTAAACATTTTTCACGCGAACTGATATGAGGCGAGCAACGATTTTCGAAAGTAAAACGCACACCCCCGTAACTTATCGGACTTTGATAAATGATGAATTTTTCGGAAAAGGGCCCAGTTTAGAACCCTTAAGTGGTATATCTCTTTTCCCATGTGTGTGTATGTGCGTAATTTGAAAATATATAAGATCCAAAAGATAATATTGTGATAGAACAGGCTGATGAAAAATATTCGGTAACGAAATAGTCACGAGTCATTTGGAACTGATGCATTTTTAAAACGTTTGATTGCTTCTATGGGATTCGAAAAAACCCGCTTATCAGTCTGACTCTGACACGGTGTTTAATTGCGCTCCTTGTCCAGTATTCAATATTCATGTCGTTACGCATATATTTCCATCAATGTTGGATATTTCATGTACACCTATGGTACTTGTCAGTCAATTTATTGTACTATGTATTTCTATTTTGTCTGTTTTAATTGTACTAATACTAACAAAATCTTTATTTCCAGAACTTTTGTTTTGAACATTCCCATTTCAAAATCACAATGAATTTTTAATGATCCTAAATCTCGCACTTCCAGAAAAAAAAACTAAAAAATTGTAAACACCTTGAGAGATAACTAGCCAGTATTTCCCGAAAATGACTGGGGTTCATTTCCATTGAAATTCGGCTGCAGTTGCAGTGCCGGTAACCTATTCATAAATAGAGATTAAAAGTAGGCACTTGAGTAAACCGTCGCGTTAAGTGTACGTTTTAATTTAAACGACACTCGAAAGACACAAAGGACTCCTGGTGTTACATTCGTTTTGTCTCGTTTTCGAACATTTTCTTTGTTGTCCTCGTCCCTAGGAATGGAATCCTAAGGATGGTCCGTTACACAATATAAGAATCATGCTGCTCTTTCAAATTCCACTCATTTTATTAAATAGATTATTCTGAACTCTAGACAAAAGATGATAGAGAATAGAAAGGCAAACGTTTTATAAAATCAAAGCTAATTATAGCGTTGTCGCGTTAAAGACATATCTCAATACCGAAATTAATTTTTAAGATGTCTGGATGGTAAAGATTTTACGAGGTGAGCACCAAAAGTTTCCAGTTTGATCATATTACTAGTTAAGAAAATTTATTGTTGATGAATGATCATTAGAAATGTTCTCCTCCTATCCATCTACGTTAATGAAAATATAAGTTGACACACAGTGGACAGGAGCAGTAGTAAATCAATATTATTTCCACTCCACGACAATTCATACCTTATTAGTATATTAATTACCTCGTTATGTCATGACTATGACCGAAATACTTCGTCCCCGAAACTTCGGCATAGGCCTGATGGCATCCATTAATATTATCCAAGTCTAAATTGTAGAGTAATAATCTCCGATAAAGTGACAAAATGTGATCAATCATGTTTCCAGAGTTCGGAGGGGGAGGACGCCTCTGATGCTCTGTACAACGAGATCAAAATCCGTGTCTCGTAATTAAGCGATTTCGAATAATCACTCATTATACCTAATTATTTAAATCCATTACCGTGTTATAATATTCAAGCGTTGTAATATGAATATTTTTCCCGGAAAAAGGTACTGCGCATTTTGCAATTTGCATTTTACCATGAATATTTCGACAAATATACATAGATATAGTATACATATATAAAACGGATTAAGAAGACACAAGCTACACCAGCCAAACATGCAAGGGCTTTTCTGCAACTGTTTTCCACTGTTTGCTTATTAGATTATATAATTGAAGCTGTGAGTGTGTATGTGCGGATCTTAGTGTGGTTTGGCTTAATGCGTCTACGTATTTATTAAATTGCTTTTACCAAGGGAAATTACCATTGGGTAATTTCCTTTTTAAAGTTGATTTCAATTTTTCCATTCTCCTCTGTCTCATACCCAATATTAATTTATAGTAGGTTGGGCGGGAAAATGTAGGGAAATTACTTTACGTGACCTGTTTTTTTTACATACGATAAAAGTTCGGCTTTTTTATTTCGTCCAAATTGCTACACATTGTTTCGAATTGAGCTCCGGATGGATTTTTCAAAGATTCATATGTATGTCGCTGCGTGACCGCTTTTATTCGTATTGATTCACTTAATGCTTAATCAATTGGAAAAAATAAACAAGAGACCACTGTATTTTTTCAGTGCCAAAATCCAAAGATTTATTGTTCGTAAACAACTTAACCGGAAAGTTTTGAATTCTTTAGTAATTGCTGCTAAAACTTTTCAGAACCAGATACTATATAAGTATAAAAGAATCCTTTTTAAATGTTCTTCGGGATATACAAATGATTATTTTTGATCTCGAACGCAAATCCCTTGATAGCTGAGAAACGTTCTTTGCTTTAGGGAGGTTTTCTGATATGCAAATTTAAAAGCTTTTGTATACTTGGATTCAGGCAGTGTTTTTTTTTCTTCTCGTTGCAACTGTAAACTACTACGAAATTCCATTTTCTAACTTTAGCTCCAATTCATCAATTTATGCACCCTCCCCTCTATAACAATAAATTTGTATTCCATCATGTCATCATCTGCAAATAAAGTTTCCCAGTGAAGACGCTAGAAGATAACATATGTGCAAGTAAAGGATAAGAGTAAAATTTCTTAAAACTTCGCGCGTCACATGTTTAGGACTTTTCTTTTAAAAATCGTCACTAAAACACTTTTAAAAGTCGTAAAACCTCTCCGAGTCAGATATATTTAATCGCGGCAGTTAGTAAAGTTAGTAAATGAATAATTAAACTTGTGATTTATGAAAGTTTTATGACGCGAAAAGAATTTAACGGCTGTGCAAAAATCCGCGGAAAACTTAAGATTTCATTATTCTTCTCTCCCTTTCTCCGTAGTGACCTTTTAGACTTTTTGGTTTGCAATTCTATGAACCGGATTCGTATTTTAAATTTACAACGTTTTCAATTCGTTTAGTTTATCTAAAAAGTTTTTGTCATTTAAGTTAACAATAACTGGACCAAGTCAGACAAATGTTTTCAATTTCATTTTATTTTTTCTATATAATATTTCTAATAAACTGAACTCATTTTGTTAATCTAGAACTCAAAGTTGTAAAATATGTATAGAAAATTTATGAAACTTATTTTATAGGATTTATGTGCGGGGACATGGTTGACCATTTTGAACGATTGATCAAGCAATCGATTTATTTCAATTGCATATTGACCATTTGCCAATAACAAATAAGATAGAAGATTTGGGTGAAATATTAATATATTCTAGTTTAATGGCAAAAGCTTACACAGTTCTAATTGCGATGCTAATGAAACGTTTAAATCAGTTTTATTTATCTCATAACATCAAATAGCGATAATATCTAATAATACTGACGTTTGCGATAAATCGAACCCATGTTCCAAATTAAAAATCTAAAGTCAATAGCACGTTGCAATTAAATTAAATGGCCTACACGCCCATTTCGAGTTTATACTTATACGCAAGCCATAATTTAAAAAAGTCCAAAAATGTGTATTACGATGGGTAAATTGTAGAAAAACTAAAACTGGTAATACTGGTGGTACAAATATACGCCTACTATTCTATGTCAAAAACACAATTCTCGGACAACAAATGCTGCTGCTGCTGCTGTACTGAATCAAATTGTAAAACTGGCTTAAATCGCAAACAATTATGGAAACTCCCAGGTGATGATTTACAACGACATAATTTGTATGAAATGTCCAGTTTACAAACGGCACGTATGTTTGGAGGCCCTCCACTCACTCACTCATTCCCTCTCTCATTTCAAATGCTGTGATGCCTTTTGTGTTTGACAACAAACAGTTGCACAATAATCGCTAATAGCCAGGGCTCTCTAATGTAATCAATCAGGCTGGAGTCATGTTTCCGAAATAATATACATACTTAGGAGTGAATTAGGTTAAAAAGTTTCATTGAAATTTCAATTTAGATCTACATATTTTAAAAAGCAATTAAGATATTTACTTTTGTTATATTTATTGAACAGACAAATATTTAAAAACAAAAGAAAAGCTTTTAAAATGCTAGAAATACTTTGAAATGTATTTTTCATTAAATTGGTTTCCAAGAAGGAACAAATTATTTAAACGAGACGGAAAAAGAAAAGATATATAAAAAAACCGAAAAGTATCCTTTATTTTTGTATCCTTGAGGTTTAAGTAAATAACTATCAAATTTAGAGATACGAGGTTTGAAGAGAGATCAGTCAATATGATAGGATTTACTGGCGTGCAAGTGCACGGTTGAAAAATATTACTGGTCTTTCAATTTTTGTGCGCCAGTTTATCAAACAATGCTACAAACGCGATTAAAAATAAAATGCATAATATGTATGTATAATACATATATTCTGACTACTTCTAAAAGCACTCAATGTTACTGTTTGAGAAATTTATTTTCTCACCCATATACGAATTTTTCTTTTATGTTTTTTCTTTCGTTCTAAATCTTCTATCACATTTCTACACGCACAAAACGGTGTGTGCCCAACCTTAACTCTAACAAAAATATGAGAACTGTCAAGCGAAACTGAAAAAGTAAACGTTTACTTTCCTGACAGTCAAAATCATTACATGTGTAAAACCACCTTACGCAATATGTGCATACATACATACGTATATACATTATACTACAAAAGTATAAAAAAAATCGTGATTCATTTATGCCACCGTTTATCCCCCTCGTCATCCAGTCGTCACTTTTTTGAAATAACATTGATTGGAACTGGCTTTGACGCACTTGTTTACAGTTTAAAATGACGTTTTTATTCGAACGAAAAAGTGAGCGGTTTTTATTTTTGTAATTCCTGCCTAAATATCGATTTGCGAATTTTAGCCCCGCATTTGAATTATCATCGCTCGTTGTTCGCAATGTTTTTCGGTGAAAAATGGCCAATAATAACAACCGATTTTTTTCCCTCTCTATGATAAAATACGGTTCCGTGTTGTGTTGGTGAAAATTGAAAATTGTTTAAATGAAAATAAACGTTCATTATTATAGAGCATTAATGATGAAATCCCGAGAAATACCTAGTTGTATAAGATTCACGAAAATACTATTTTTTTGTTAGAAATAAATAAATGACATTTTTTTTCTTATTTATGTACATACATATGGTCAGAGCTATACAAACTCCATTGCAGGTCATCGACGTGACGTAACCTATTTAACTAGTCTAACCAACTTAAAAATAAAATTGCAAGAAAAATTTAGCGCTCAATTCTATTCGTAAAAGAAAATTTTTCTCGATGTTGATAATTGAACTCATGATATCTATAGCTTCGATAACGTCAGCACAACAATTGGACCAGGCAAAATCCAAAAATGAAAATTATTTTTCGTCTTTATGTCGACATCATCAAATTTAAATATTTATCATTACTAAGTGAAACGTTTAAATTTTATTAAAATATAATATTGTAACGACCTAATGATACAGTTCGTTACAACATTATTATTTTTACATTTGAGACGAACAATAATTTCCATTGTTTTATTTTACTTTATTTCATTTTATTATTATTATTATTATTATTATTATTATTAATAAATAGTAATACTAATAGTGGATTGCTATTATCATTCATATTAGCAATGAGATCAGTTTTATTCCCGAAATTAGCCGAATCTACATATATTTGAGGTGGCAATGCCTTCCATTCCCGACGTCACTAAAAATAATGACGTGCATTGGAATTTATTTTTCCTGGATTTTATGTATGTTTATACAGGGTGTCCCAGATTTTAGTATACAGATTATATCTTCTCTCAACTGGTATACTTACAAAAAGAAATTTCAAATAAAGTTGTTTGACCTTATAAAGTCTACAATATGACGTATCCTATTTTTATTTTCTCATGTCCTTGAAGGTTATTTGAAGGTCAAAATTGTTTTCCTAAATGGAATCTTGCTTTTCATTACAATTTATTATTAATTCGAAAATTATAAATTACTTTTGTCCGGTACTTTTTTTTAAGTTAAAAAAACATTAATTTTCTAAATTTTTTTCTAATTTTCGAGATTTTAATTATTACAACTTCTTAATAAAAAGAAAATGTATAACTATATTGTTTATTAATGTTACAGAATTACATTAATCATATTGCGCGCCACCGGTCTGAATAAATTTTTCCATCTAATGTATGTAGTTTCGCAACATTAATAAACAATATGGTTATTTATTTTCCTTTTGTTGAGAAGTTACCATATAATGATTAAAATCTCAAAAACTAGAAAAGAAATAAAAATTAAAAAAGGTGTCAAACAAAAGTAATTTATAATTTTCGAATAAATAATAATTTGTAATGAAACACAAGATTCCATTTAGGAAAAAAAAGTTGACCTTCAAATAACCTTCAAGAACATGAGTACCTAAATAACAATAGGCTGTCATTTTGTACAATTTATAAGGCTAAACAACTTTTATTTGAAACTTTTTCGTAAATATACTGGTTGAGAAAATATAGTCTGTATACTAAAGTATCGGACACACTGTATACATTTTACTAGCTTAATAGACATTAGCAATGCTTTTTTATTATTTTCAATAACATTTTTAAACGATTTTAAATAAAAAAAAATCAATATAAAATATAGGAAACAACATAAAATATCAAAACTTAATTTTTATAAAGATCGTGCTGATCCTTTCAATACTCACATAAACATAGACATTTTTGACAGAAATTCAATTCAAACAGTTATATTTTCGTATTCGTATTTTCTTTCTTGTCACTTAAAAAAATTTCTAACACTGTTTAGTACTTAAAAGTCCTTTATCGGACCTTCGCTTAATGCTTTATTGTTTCTCCGGATTCATTTTTAATTTCAATAGAAGGCTGTGACGTCATACTAACCATGCAAATTGACATGATTTTCATTTTCTGCCATGTTGGTAAAACTAGAATTATTTTAGACGTAGTAAAAAGAATTAAATCTGTTATGAATTAAACAAAAGTATTAACAGAAAGTTTAGACAAAGGAAAACAGTTTCTGAATTGATTGTTTTAGAATAGGTAAGGTTTGGTTTTGTAAGAGAATCTAATTCGAAAGCTTTTGCTTTGACTGCTTAAACTCGTAAAAATTATAGTTTAATGTTATTTAATGTGTTTTTTTTTATTTTTCATATGTATATATACGTTACTGTTAGTCTCTGAAATATATTATTATTAGAACTAAAAAATTTAGAATTATGAATAATTACTAAACTTTTTAGTTAATATCGATATTAGCCAAACAAATTAGTAATTATGCATACCAACAGAAAAGTTCAAGTAATACCGATAATAACAAAAAAGTTTGGCTATTGAATACAGGAGAAAAATGTATGTTATGCATATTATCTACATATTTTCAGATGTTATACACATTTACGTTAGCTTATTATGAAAAGAAAAAAAGCTATAAAAAACTTTTTACTTTGAAATTCTATTTATTCAAAACCTTTAACAAGAGTTTTAGAAAGGAAATGTTTTATTTCTATTAAGAATAGTAAGTAAATGGAAGCTTCAAACAAGAAACTAAGCTAAGCTAATGGAAGATAAATTTAAATCAGAGCTTATTATTTATTGCGAATAATTCTTGGTATGTTTAGTTAATATCGATATTAATTAAGGAGTTCAGTAATTATCTATAATTTCTAAAATGCTTGGTTTTTCTATATAATAACATGTTTCGAATATTAACGGTAACATACAGTGTATCCACGGATAGACGTAACTATACTTGTAAAGTTCCTTATTTTGCATTTGAAAAAAAGTCATTATAAAAAGTTTCGTTTCTTCTGAAAAATCAGTAGCTATATTTAAAACTTCGAAATAATATACAGTGTAGCAAAAAAATTGATCAAATACAGAAAAAATAAAACACAAATTCAACATGTAGAGGATTTTTTTTATATTTAAATTCAGTTTTCATTATTCAGTAATTTATTTTTTGTTACATCTAAAAAATGACATTTTAATCAAAGTAGGCAGTTCTTCGTCAAATTTTGTACAAGGTGCCAATTTTTTATTCTGAGCAATTTTTCTTAGTAACATTTTGTCAAATTATGAACAGAAATGGTACTTTTTCTGAGAGAAAAATAGTGATTCCAATTTTTTTACTACCCTATATATTATTTCAAAGTTTTACATGTAACTACTGATTTTTCAGAAAAAATTAAACTTTTTATAAAGAATGGCTTTTTTGCAAATGCAAAATAGGGAAATTTGCAAGTATAGTTATCTGTATCCGTGGACACACTGTACTCGTATATACTTATGTACAAAATTATCGAATATTTATATTTCTTCCACTTAACTTATTGTAAATCTAATAAAGAAAATTTCCTTTTATCGCGACATTTTTATAAAATAAATAAGAAATAATTTTTCCTCAATTAGAGGCAACACTAAAGGATACAAAATCAAAGAATGCGAATTTTTAGAATCATTGGATTTTAAAAATTATTACGGGTAAAAAAGATACTCTAGAGAGAGCATTGGTTATTTAATAAAACCAGAATTTTTATACTTTGATTTCCATAAATTTATATGGAAAAATAGCAAATAATCGACAATTTTATCCATGAGTATATAAGTTTGACTTTTTAGAATTTACAATTGTTAACTAAAATAATAAAAAAAAAACAATATTAATGTCTATTAAGTTAATAAAAGATACTGAAGCTAAAACAATTACTGTATCATTTTAAATCAAAATAACATAAAGGTTACATGTCCAACCTAAGATTTCCGAAAGACAGCGGAACAGTATTAGAAAAATTCAATTTAATAATTCAAGATTTTCATTTCATATTAATTTTATAATTAGTTTATTTTAAACGGTATTGCTCTAACAATAAGACTATTTGAACAACAATAAAATTCTTCAATATTCGTATTAGTTTAAAAAAAGTAATATAAAGAAAGAAAATCTGTTTAATAAAAGTTGTGCAAAATATACGTATTATACGAATTCGGGTTTATTATTAACAATAAAATTTCATAGATATCGAAATAAATAGTAAAGTGTCATGTTTCGAATGAAATTGGCTATAAATTTTTGTGCTTAAACAATAAAATTTCATGTTATTTTTTAATTTCCTTCTCTTTGGACCTTTTAAGTATAAATGAATAAATTTATATTCGAATTTTCACCTAAAAATAATATCTATATAACACATTATATAAGTTAAAAGGACAGCTTTCTCGTTAAGAAAACGTTCCTGTTGTTAGGCTTTTCCAGTGAAAATTACTATTATACTTACATAGGTACCTAAAGTTTTACACTACGTTGATTTCACTACGAAAGTTTGCGTTAAAATAGACTCCAAAAGGTGTTGATTTATTTTAAATTAAAATTAGCCTGGGTTAAAACACCCCACTTTCCGCCCTCTAAAATATACCATTAGTAAGGAAAATGGAAAACAGATCTGACAGTATCCCACTTTTCATTTTCTAACATTATTTAATTCGAAATACAAGATTAAAGTTAACAGTAAATTTGAACTCGTTAAAGTTCAACGTCTAAAGTTTTTCGAGAACGTAGTCCCTTCACTTCATTATCAACGATTGAATGCTTTTTCACCGTTAATTAGACAAAAAAGAAGGTGGGAAAACTGAGTTTTACTGCATTAGACTTTACGGTTCGGTTAAAATTAGAAGTCGGGGTTATTGAAGTACATATTATTAAGTTTGAATTATTAATCCGTTCCAATAGATTTACCCTAGTAGTTTCTGATAGCTCGAAAAATCTATATCTAAGACTACAAATTAAGTTGTGATGTTTAAAAGCTTGACAACCGAAAAAAAGAAGAAAATGAAAAACAAACAAAACTCCTAATATAATTTTGATGATGTCTGAAATGAAATTTCTAAAATGAATAGTGTTGGGTATAAATGTTGCTTTGTTGAAATCGTGACAGGCACTTTACGGGCAACACGAGAGAGAACACGCACAACACCTATAGCAGTTTGTATTTCGCTTTTGTAGTCCCCATTGTTGTTCCCCGCAACGTTCACTATGTTTTACATCGGTAAATTCGGGGCGCCATCAAGGGAAAATAAATTCTATTTTATTTCCTCACTGCAGGACCAAAACGAAAAAGTCAAACGACATGAATCGTTCAATTAAGTGGTACCATCACAATAGAAACTTGACGATGTAAAAATAAATCATGATGAGACAAAATTAAACGACGAATAGAACAATATAAAAAGGAAAAAAATTAAATTGGAAAATAAATATTTATGATTTTTAATTTAAACAAAAAAAGCACCACAAGTTGATTCAAGTACCATTAACTGAAGATGAGGGAAAAAGGATATTAGAGAAGGCTGTACAGCCAAACAACGTCAATACAGAAAAAAAAATCAGGTTTTCAAAAACACGGCGTATTCCTGCAGGCGTAACTTTGCATTATCCAGATTGAAAAACAACATTAATATTTAGTAATGATTGAAATTTCGAGCATTTTTTATTCATTATGCAGACATACGTTAAATTTACGAAATATGTAAGTTGGCTATGGAATGAAAAGCATTTTATTTTTGACTAATAATTGTCAATCATTCCTGAGTAGAAATATGAAATTTCTTGCTGGACGTTCAACTCAGGTTAGTTAGACAACACGTAAAACAGCGATCAAAGCTGGCCCTGTTCTTTTAAAAAATGGTCGCCCAAAATAATTGGCCTTAAAATTTTTCGTCTTCAATTAGAAATGTCAAGGAACACCTGATTAAACACAATACCGTGTTAATTGTTTTAGAGATCTGTAGAGATAATCAAGCAGATGTTATCAACAGGGTTGTAACTGGGAATAAAGCAGGTGTTTATTTTTGTGATATTAAGTCAAGAGAAGATATGAAGGATTAGTATGAGGAGTAAATCAGCCGCATTGCAATTCAAATTCAAATATTGAGCTAAAAAATGATGACAATTTGTTGGAATACTCGATGAATTTTCCTGTAGATCAGGTACAAGCTAAAGGTATAAACTATTACCGGAGCCTTTTTAAGACTCGGATTACCGTATCATGCTATAGAGGTTTAAAAATTTTCAGCAACGACTTTACAGACTAGTGTTAGCTTATAGTGACAATTCTCTAATTATTATACTGAAAAATGACCTTAGTAAAGAATGAAGTCTCATCATTGCAAACTGACATAAATGAATATACACAAATATAAAAAAGTGAAAATTCTTAAATCTCCTCCATTTCGATGGTATTTCTTCATGCCATCTTGATTTTTCCACTATAACCGACTGCAACTGTTCTTTTGCTATGTTATTTCTGTATTCACACGAAAACAGTAATACATAGTCAATAAAATAAAATTTTATTCTTAAAGTTGCGCCTGAAGAATGAGGAAATCCACATAAAAATTTTAAGAGGCCACTAGTTATAAAGTGTCGAAAAGCCATTTTTGTATTGTGATGTTAAAAGCGACGTTTGTTCTATGGCCTAACTATTAAACATAAATTGCTACCTTTGATTTCAAAGTGCAGCTTTTTAAAAGTGTAAATTAACGTGGGCCCAGTGAGTACCATATTTTTTCTCTGCAATATGAAGAAGTTAAATTTGTTAATGAAAATGGTGTGACCTGGAAAAAGGCGTGAGATTAGCGGAGTAAGACGGGCTGGGGGAGAAGGTGGTCTAAAAACCATTTCTTTGTTTCATCTTCATAATTCACACCTCAAAATATTGTAAATCACATCAGAAGATTTCCAGAGCCATTTATATTTTGCTTTTGTGTTTTATGATTGCGAGAACGCGATCCCGAATGGTTTATGTCGGCAATTTTGCTCTCGTCAAGGGAAAACAATGCATCGTTGGCGGTTCAAAATTGTATTTTGCCCCCCCTCTCTCTCACTTTATACAATTAGAACATTCAATATTTCTTTTTCTAGTGTTTTTTTTTATCAGACAAAATTAGAAAACAAAAACAAACGATTCGCTAATAGTTTTTTTTTCAATGTTATGATCATTAATTTCAGCTGGGTTTAACAAGTGACTCAATATAACATCAACAGCAAAATTAGAGGCGTTGATAATTGTGATTTCTCAAAATCAGGATATTGTAAGATGGGGTTATTACAAAGTGTATTTTTACAGAGCTTTCGAACATAATGGACAAATCGGGTGGGTTTTAGAACGCAGTTGTTTACATTGATGCACATTTATTTCTATTTAATATTGTTTCTTGATTCTTTACATGAAGTTTTAAAAAGTCTTAGAGGTATTTTGATTGATTTATTCTAACAGAACAAAGGGCCGTATGATTTTATTGAACACATACATTCGAGCTAAATACCTAATAACAATGATTGTTCCCCTGCATATATTTCATCCCTTAACAACAGTTCGCGATGAAGTGAATTTTCGCAGACCGCTGTGAGTCGTTCACGTGATGAGTGTATGGAATGGGTAGAACAGTCCAAATCACTCTGACCGAAAGTAGATATATTAATTATTAATCTGTATCAGCATTTCTATTTCACCAACTTACTATTTCTAACTATTGAAGTCACTAACTCAAAGATTTCCTAATTGTTAATTAAATATTACATTAAGTTGCCAATTGTCAATCAATCATTAATGTAATGTTAGACAAGAGGGATAATATTTCTTTTTCCGGTTTCTAAAACTGTAGATGCATATTAAATATCCAATTATGCTGGTATTTTTTATTATTTATTTTATTTTAGAATTTGCTATATATCTAATTATGCTTGTATGGTTTGCTTTGTATAGTATAGTAGAGTAAGTAGAATGTAAGTGGTTGTTTTGAGTGGTGTTAATGGGAATGATAAATTGCAGGTAAAATCTAATCGTGCATTCCAGACCTCCCTCGATGAAGTGAAATATTTAATAAATATTAGTTAAATTGTAAGATATCGTCTTCCACTAAAAAATATAAATCTTGAGGCAAACATGACCATTTGAGGGGATCGTCGTCAAAATGCTCAAATCACATTCCGTTGCAAAGAGCGAGATTTTTCGAAGGTGCAATTGGTAGCAACGTAACAACAGTATATTTTTTTTCCTGAATCGTTCGCTACTTTTCTGCTAAATATCATCAATGGAAAAGAAAATGGGAATGGCGAATGGTGGTGTTTGAAAAGTTTTTCTCATGAAAACATTCGACAGTCCGTAAAAGTTAGTGAGTTCTTTGAGGAATTGGGATTTCCACAAACATAAAATTCGTGAATTTGAAGAAGAAATAGTGATCGTTAATACCGATCAGCTACCTGTATAGCGGTACAGCGGTTTTCAGCACATCAACAAAAATCTTCCTCGCTGTTTCCGATATTCAAACCCAGACGTAAACATATAAAATACAATAGCCTTGCAGTATACCAGTTGCTCCATGCGTGTGACTTGGAATTAGATATCAACCAAGATCAATTTTCGGCGTTAAGTCCATGATTATGGTGGAGATACTTCAACTTAAATCACGTCCATTACGGGGAGTTGGATGGACTAAATGAAAATAAAAATAAAGGTCCACAAGTGCCGTAGATGTTTCGCATTATCGTTCTCCACCAACGGAATCGATGCGTATTTGTTGAGAAACAGATTCTCGGTGCGTCAGCAAGATGATGACGACAAAAATCAGTCCATCGCCCTCCAAGAGGGGTAGATTAAAAAAGACCCCTCCCACGGGTTCGAATAATAATTATAAATATCTTTTGGGATTAGATCCAGGCGTTGCAAATTATGTAGGAGCCTGCTTACGCCATGGGCCTAGTAGCAAAAAAATCAAATCAATCGTAAAATCGAAACACTTCAAATAATCTATGTGTAGAGAAAGGATACGTGCTAAAAGACGCAAAAGAAAGGTTGGCGAATTCAAAGCAATGTTAAAAACCATGTGAACATTGAAACAGGATTGAACATGAAATTGTATACTCGAATCTCCAATAATTATAGGAACAACCTGGAATACATAAGATATCGGTTTCACTATTTTGTATAAAGTCAACAGATGTACGGGCTCAAAACTGTAACCCGTTTAAAATTTGATTCGTGGAAATGCCATCGCAAGGCCACTGATGATCTGCTAAATCAATTGTTGTTTCGCCCTAAAAAGGCAGATAGAAATAAAAAAATTCTAGTGTGCTTTGGGAATGGCACACTAGGACTTGAAAATTCGTATGGACGTAATTTTAAACCAACAATTATAGAACACCAGAAGACGTTGCATAAAGGACAAGACAAGTGTAAGGTACGATAAGTGGACGAATTTCGTACTTCCAGACCTCTTCGCGATGCCACATGGAGTTACCGCTTAAATTACCTGACTTGGTGCCAGATGAAGATAGAAGAAGGCAGCCAAGGAGGAGACGTCGTCACGGGCACCGTTTTGTAGTTTGCCAAAACTGTGCAACGGTGTGGAATCAGGACACAAATGTCATTCGTAATATCGTGCGTGGATTACAGAAATAATACAAAATCGTCTCGTCAAATTGTTGGTGAGACTGACCGGCGTTCTACGTTGGTCGTAATTAATCGCACTCCCCCCGTGGGATTGTAAGTTGATTAGAAAACAAAATGTAATTATTTTTTCGTTAAATCCTTAATCACTAAATATTTATTCTCTGTGAACGGCCATGCAAATGGAGGCTCTAATTTTAAAATAAACGAAACCGTAGCCAGGAACGAGTTATGTGTGTGAGAGCTCGTTCATTAAGGGACTCTAATGTTTAAGTACGTTTCATATTTACTATTCTTGCTATCTTTTTTAACTTCATTTTTTCTTTTTTTGCAGAATTTAATTCAATATTGGTTAAATTAAAAGGCGGTCGCTTTTACAAAAATGAATTTCTGTTTTTAAAGCTGCATTATTTTCGAGAGGTACTGAAAGTACAGATGTTCACTTTTAATTATGCAGCAAACTTATTATGAATATTTGCAACGGTGGTAGTTGTTCTCCATTCTAATTTTCCCTTAATAGAGAACACGTAAATACCAGAGCTAAATGCAGGAATTATTGTATGACAAGTGAGGTTACAGACTCGAGTAAACCTTTTCGGCGGGAATTCACTCTCTTACGGTTCAGCATATATACATATAGTATATATATATTTTTAGGCTTTTTGAAGTAGAACTGTTTTTATTGAAAAAGCCTATGTCAACTAACTTCTGCTAAGAAGTTAAAACGTAATTTAATGAAAATGAAAAAAGGTCCTGTTCCCTAGTCAACACAATTTATACAGCGATCCAGCAATGCCTTCAAGAATACAAAAGATAAAAAGGAAAAAAATCGTCTTTATCCGCAAACCACCTTTTCACAGTTCTAATCACGACCTCGTTGGAAGAAAATCTTTCAACTTTTAAACTCTTCTTATTTACTTTTACTTATTTTAAGAAAGAGATAAAAATTTAAGGAAACTAAATCAGGTGAATAAGGCGAGTGTTCAACCAATTCGGAATGAAAATCATAAAATTAATTCATAGTGATGCTCGAAAAAAAAACAAGGTATTTTTATAAACCATTTTATGCCTTTTTCTACTATTTTTGAACATATCTAGCTTAGTTAAATAATGCTTTAATCTACTTTTAGTTTATAATCTACTTCTAATTTATAATAATTTATAGTTTTCCCCTTTTCCAAATAGTCGGCGAAAACGACACCATGTCTATCCCATGAAAATTACAACATAAACTTTTCCAGACGCATTTTGAAAAGGATATTTCTTTAATATCATCATTGATAATTCCTTCTTTAACAAGATCTTAATCTTGCGAGCTAAGTGATAAAGTGATTATTGTGTTATTAAATATAAAGGATAGACTGCACCTGTATATTTTAAAAGAATGCTCAAACCTTGAATTCGGTGTGCAAGCATAAACTAAATTAAGGTATATTCACAAAGACTTTAAAGGTAACAAGATGATTTAAAATAGATTATATATCATTAATTTAATTGATCGCCTAAAAAACATAATGAACGTCCTGAAATTTAGCTGGTTTTTGATAATGGCCAATTATTTTGGAGCCGGGCATGTTAAAATCCCATTTATTCAACAAATAAAAAGGGTTTTTGTGTAAAGTGCGCGCCTATCGGGTCCCATATCACCTATCGGCGCAAAGAAAATTAAGAAAACCTGTTTAAATAAGCGCCTCAATAATGTAACCTGTGTTATTTTACACACGACGATATATTAAAAAAACGTACATATACTGCATATCTTGATTTTGCCTTAGAGGTCACGTAATAAATTTCAAAAGAGTCAATACGTGGGTGAATTTTTATTTTTCATTTCAAGTATTCCCATCTAATGTGTGTTCATTTTGTTATAAAAAGTCATTAAATACCAACTGGTTGACCTTGAATAATTTATCGACCATTAAAAATTGATGTATGGCCGGAAGAAGACCTATCTAACTAATCTTCTTTTAGAACGGTAAAACATAATTAAAGATACACAAGTAACAACACCCCATGTAAGATGTAATTCTTTCTAAACCGGACCACTTAAATTAGGTTTTATGATAGTAAACTGTCTATCATGTTTGTCAATTAATTAAACCCTTGCTTCTATTGGCCACAGATCGTTGGTAGTGCATTATCACACTAATTATGCATGCATGAGCAACACTTTCGCCAAAGTTAATTTTGCGGAAACTCATTAAATATCGGTATCTTTTTCATTGCATAAATCAGAGGGTGGTGGTTTAACTTTGAAGTGAAAAATTCAATTCTTCTCTCAACAACTGTGTAATTAACTATTGTTCGTTGCAAATGGATTTCATGTGTCACATTTTTAAATTTAAATTTCACTATTACATTGTGTCATTACTATTATAAAGCTCAACGCCAACACGGAGAATGAGAAAAGAGTCGTTTCGGATCATCAAAATAAAAATATACTCTTGACAGCACATTTAGATTAGGGAAAGTTCCCATTCTTTACTGTCCTTTAGAACGAAGAGAAAAAAATCGTGCTCAGTCAAATTTTCATTTGGATCGATTTATTTTGAATACCAGCCTCGGAGGCGTCCATCGTCCTTACTGTCCAAATTAATATAATGATATTAAAGGTCAGAGTCGCGCTTATACATTTTAATTGATATAAATTGTTAGATGCCAATTCGATTAACGGGTTCCGTCTATGGATTTCAATTGAAATTTAAATAAGAAGTGGCATATATTGTGAATGATCTTTCAAGATTAAATAAACATGCATTAACATAAATTTTAACAAACATTTTTTTCAGTATTGTTAAACATGTCTAGTTTGTCGACATTCGCACATACATACAGTATGAACAGAAAATCAAAAGTACTTCATTAATTTTTTCCATTGTATCTCATATGAGTACCACAATGATTGAATTCTAAGTCATTTTTATTATTTCCCACGCATTTAAGGATTCTTAGGTCTTGCCTCAGTACACATACATAATTTTTACATAAATTAATTTAATAATTTAGAAAACGTTTTTTACAGATCGCCTCACCAATTGTGCTTGAAACAAATGATATCAACATATCGTCGACAAACTAATAGAGGAATGTATCTGCAAAATCTTTGTATTGATATATTGATGATTAAAAGTTCTCAGGTGTCGAAAAAATCACCTGTCGTAAATTTTCAACCGGACATCGGCTATTTCCACTGTATTTGCTTTATTTTAGACCTTGCTAGCCAATTTAATTTAATAATAAATAAAAGTAATACATTTATAATTTATTTATTTTCCTTTTGTAATTCAAATTTGCACATATGTCCCTCTTGTCATTTTATCAACGATATGACATCTCTTTTAATGACAACAAAATCAGTATCTATTGAATAACCCTCGTATATGATATTTTNTGTTAGCAACTCTCAAATCATGTTAACCTCAAGTACGTCCTCTGTTTTCAACTTCTGTAGTTCCTCACGATTTTAAAAGTTATTTATCCCATGCGGGTTCCAGTGTTCTTAATTAGTACAAAGTGGCGAACCATGCCGTGTACTTGGTGATAAAATGTTGAAGCAGTATAATGTATCTTACAAGAACATCAACAAATTACATAGTGCAGATTGATTGATAAGATTATAATTTTTTCTCAAACACTCAAGTTTTCTTGTGGAATATTCATCTACTAGTCTACTATCTAATATCTCTTCAACTCTCTTGATTTTTGAATATTATATTTTCTTCTGAAACAAAATTTTCTAAAGAGACATTTTCTATACAAGCTTAATTGAGGATACGATAACAAACATTATCTTAAAGGAGCAAAAATTAATGGATCATCAATACTCATTGTTAGTATTTCAATATAATAGAGACGAGTGTTCTAATTTATAAATTGTACCTACATTTTTCAGGAACATAGGTACTTAACTTTAAGATTATTTTCTAGTAAATGTACGAAATAAATAAATAATCTTTGAATATCACAAAAAAATATATCAATCAATTATTGTAGTCGTGTATTACAGTCGCTTGCCATATTATTAGACCCAAGCTATAAATCCACTGTTTTCTGATTTTTCTTGTAATTATTATGAACTGTTTGTAAGTGCGTTGCTGATACTTGTATTTCAAATCTTGAGGGTACTTTTTTTTTGTTTTTGTAACACTGATTAGATACAGTATGTCTACTTAAGTTGTTGCCAAATGGAAAACTTTTTTGTTTTCAGTTTTACGAAAAAAATTATTCTTTATAAAAAGTTCCGCATATCGTAAAATACAAAGTTCAACTATCAAATATCAATAATTTTAAGTCGTACACGAAGTATGTCGAAAAACATTATTTAAATTTTAAATCTGAAAACAGTGGATTTGGAGCTCGGGTCTAATAATATGGCAAGGTACTGTATATACGAAAAGAAAAATCAGATATGTACTATGTAAATTTTGCCTATTTTTCTAAATATGATTTCCATTACAGTAATAACAGTTGACAAAATACAACTAATGTATTTGAATTATTAGACTTTTTCTGTTATTGTTATACTGTTTTTTTTTCAAATTTGTTAATTAGTTTTAATGTTGTGTTAAATAATAAAAGAAAATGACCAGTTTTCAAAATCGTACCTCCAGTGTTTCTAGAATAAATATCTCAATTTTGTCTCAACTATCCTCATTCACCTACTATTTTGTCGAGCATTCATCAGTTTAGAGTTAGTTTAAATGGTCTGCTAATGTAAATTTAACCGATGAAGTCTTCAAATGGTGATTCAGTAAAATGTTTATCAACATATACTTTAAACACGCAAAGCTTCAAAACATCTATTTAACTTTTGAAAAACTAATTGGTAGAATCAGCCAAATACATATTTAATTCCTATGATTTAACATAAATAGAAAATTATCTTTATGCAACGTATTCCTTTGTCCATAATCGATAAGCACTTAGACCCATATAATATCTCATACATATTAAAAGAATATATTGTCATAATGATTATTTTTAAACTTCTATTGTAATCGTAATGAAATTCGGATATTATCGTTACCTAATTTTCGGTTACTCAGAGTTTCAAGAAATTGATTATACTTTGCATACATATTAAAAGTTAAAAAAGCAATCACAAAATACTAAATGAGTAAATAATGTGAAAATGTTTAATCAATTCACCTGTCAATAAGGAGACTTGATAATATCGCAGTTGTTTGATTGACGCTATTGTATTTGAACAGATGTTGGTGATGCACTTCGAGAGAGAAGGATCATCGTCAATTTAAGCATTCCTTCAAGATTTTAGACACATGATACGCACCAACGAGAATACTTATATTTTTGTGTTCTTAAAGAAAAAAAAAGCAAGCGTTTGCAAGTTAATCTTCACCGAATACTGAGCACCAGAGAAAAAGTCGAATATAAATCCTGATTCAACAATCCCCTTTTGGTCTTTTTAAAAATAAATTTTCCAGAAACAAGGTACATTAAGTTTTACGATTTATTTATGCACCGTTGACTTCTGGTAAATCGTGTTTGTTGCTGCTAAACACAAACAAACCCAAAGGCTACTGAATCCATTATATAGAGAGATCGTCGAATTGTTGTTACATTTGCGAAATAGAACTGTTGTTTTTACAATCTAATTTTCAATGTTTACTGCTCCGTTCTGTTTTTCGTCTTGTGGTGGTAAAAATCTCAATTATTTAAGAAAAATCGTTGATTCAATATAGTGTTCAAACGCCACAACTTGTCACACAGTTGAGCAATAGAACTGGTATTTTTTTAATGTTTTCTGTTAACATTGTTTTATTCTTTATCCTGATGTTGATCCCCTGTTAAAGTACATTAAGATCGAGAACAGTGCCGGGATAAATCCTCTTAGAAAACAAAAACCAAAATTCTTTCATGGCGAGTATATAAAAGTGTAATCTCTTTGGCTTACGTTGTCGTTCCAAAATAATACTTTTCGGGTTACTGTTTGCCCAAGTCCTGTTTATATTAACCGTTAGATTTACATTGTTTTTTAATAAATAATGACTTTTTCTTAACATATTAGAAGATAAACCATAAATAATTAATCAGTGTTCTTTTTGTTTCAGGTAAGTGCGTCCTCTCGGATCCAAATAATTAATGATTATCGATGAAGAATTAATTTGTCAGGTTGTAAGAAATGTTCAAAAACTACACTATCTTGAATTAAACATTATATTTTGGTTCGGAAATTTGATATAAATAAACATTAATGTTTAAAAATATGGCTGGTAATATCACTCACAGACAATAATAATAAATGTATGAATTATTTATATTAATTAATGTGCACCTAAAAAAAATTAAATTAATACGCGGATGGGGACATGTAATGATGATTGAAAAAACCACTCGCACAACAACTATTGATCTTATTTGCCAACAGTTCCTTTTCCCGTTTATTGAGTTGAAAATGTTCAATTTCTTTAATCACTTGTTTATCAAATCTGATCCGTTGCTCGTTGATCACGTGTTCCATTACATCCAATCGTTCCGATGCGAGCTTAAGCTTTTCCTCGCCATTTTGAAAATGTGTTGACAAACCGTCGAAATTTTCCCGTTCGGTTCGAATGGCGCCATTAAGTTTTTCAATTATCTGATCGATTTCATGTTTCAGAACATTGTGATGTTCATTAATAATATTAGTCACATTGTCGAATTCCTTGGACACGTTATTTTTAAGTGCTTCCACACAACTGGGACATTTATCCTGATTTTCGACCAGTTCGATCTTGTTTATTAACTTGTATACTTGCTGTTGAAGATCCGCAGTGATTTCGTTTAAATCTAATCGGACAGTTTCCAGTTGCGGTTGCATTTTCTTGATGTTTTCCCCTAGTGATTCGAGAATGTCTTGCTGATTGGACGTTTGAGACTCTAAAAGGTTGATTCTCTTTTCCAAAGAATCCTGATTGGTTTTTTCTGCACTCAGGCCGCTCGTAAACTCATTCCTTGCATCTCCAATTTCTTCCTGAAGCTTCAAGATACTAGAATTATGGCTAGTTTCGCCGCCATGTATTTGTGTTCGAATTGTGTTTAATTCTTCTTCCAATTTAGTTTTGTACTCTTTTTCCTTGTTTTCTTGCCAAGCGAATTTGTTTATGATATCGTTTATAACGCCTGACAGCAGAGTATCGCTTTCTTCGAGGATTTTCTTCCACGATTCTATTTCGTTATGCAACATTTCAATCTCTTGATCGTAATTGGGTTCTCCAGTCAAATCTGTAATGGTTGAATGAGTTTTGAATGCCACCCAATCAATATATGGCACGATATTCAATATCATGTCGTTTTGAGTACAATCAATATTTCTCGATAAACATTTCGGTGTAACTGTTTGGAAACCAATGATTTTTCCATCAATACTGACAATGTTTCCTTGCAAATCTAAATGGTCCTTGTCCAGCCAATTCACGCAAGATTCTTGATTTGCGAAAAACGAATCGCCAAACAAATACCTACATGTATCGCGAGTTCTTAATCGGACATGTGCTTCTTTCATTTTCGTATTAAATCCGGAACTCCAGCCGTTCACATGAACGATTTTCCCATCTAACAATAAACTTTCTGCGCGAGTAATTAATTTGCCTGGATGCACGGTTTTGGTTATTTCCACTGGATGTGGCAATTGAACCAGAGCAATGTTGTTCAGGTAACGATGCTTGTTGATTTCAGCGAAATCTTCATGAACAACAATGTTGCTAGAAATGAATTGTTGTTGTTTTCCATTGGAATCATCAAGGTTGTCTTTGAATGTGGGAAACGAGGAAAATCCTAGGTAAACAACCACTTTGTGTAACCTACAATTTAAAAGTTTTTTTCTCTGTTAGAAGTTTTGTAATGTTTAATAAAGAAAAGAGACTCACTTGCAAACACATGATGCTGGAACAATGACGAAATCGGTTTTAATTAGAATTCCACTACACAGGTCATCGTTCAATGACGTACCTTTAATTAATACCGTATAAGGATAGATTTCTGGCGAAGTATCAGGAATAAATAATTCATCCTTGAATTAAATGCAAATAGTTATTAAGAAAATTTTGAATCAGAACGCTACTCACCGGATACGCATAGCAAATTAAGATCAAATTGAACGACAATAAACAAATATGTATTTCGAGTCGCATATTTTTCACTCCTCTATTACTGTTAAATGGTAACGTGATGACGATTGCACGAATAATAAGAATAACAATAATTATCTTTTTCTATTTATCATACTTGTGTCCGGAACGAAAGAGAATTGACTCGAGTGTTGAACAGTTGGGATTTTTCGATCTGTTCATCATCGTTCATTGGAATTTACCTGCTGCACGTTCGGTTTAACGAAAAAGATGAACCGTCACGTGATTGCTATCTGTCTGCTCAGGTTTAAAATGTTTTGATTAGCAACAGAAACGTCAACGATAATTAGAAATCCATTAATTCTAAAACCATTACCAGAGAGACTGTACTACAATCATTTACATAAAAGTATTTCATTAAAAAGAAAATAGTTCTAGTAGTACTGGGGTTTACCACAACAGAACTATTTTCCATTGAGAGTCTTTTTGCCATAATCTTTTTTTTTTTTCTAGAAAATAAACATTGATTTTATGTATTTTTTTAGATAATCCCATTTGCTTTTCCCCTTTTATGAAAGGAAACCTATTCTTTCTTGTACAAAAAAAAAATTCTGGCAATGTTCTAACTATCTTACACAGGTCTCTACAACGGTGCCATTCCAGTTTTTTTTAATAGACCAAATATATGATAATTACACAGAAGCAGACCTGGAAAATAGTCCAAGCTTTCAACTGTTGTCCAATAATTTTCCTTTTTATTATGAATTATTATGAAGGAGAATTATATTTTTTTTTATTTGATTGCGAGTTTTCCTTTCTCCATGAATTGACAGGAGTATTACATTATGTTGACAGTACGATTTGTATGGACAAAATCAACGAGCAATATGTTTTTGGAAATTCAAAGGACTTTCCTCTCGGAGAAATGGGTATTGGAAATAAACTTTCTTCAGATTATCATTATTCCATATTTATGTGGGTATGTTATACGTGACAAAAAAGATACGTACTTAATATTGACGAGCCGATATGTTTCATTTTCATATTATCTACTACTTCGGACCATCACTATAAACTTAAGATCCTAAAGTTGACCCACATATTTTATTGACTTTTCAAATCCGGCAGTAAAAAAGTAACCTAATTTATATGTAATTGTTTTGCGTATTACTTTTGTCTTTATCTGTTTCTAATGAAATGATGTTGCCAGTTTTAATAGACATTTTATATTGACGTGAGCCGTTAACTTTTAACGAATCACCTAATTAAGTTCAAAGATGAAAATTCCGTGTATTTAAAACGAATAAAAGTTTTTAAGTGAGTTAACACTGACATTAAAGATCGCAAACCAGATCTTTGAATTTCTCCATGAAAATAATTAGGAAAAATCCATTCGTTTTCGAAACGTTCTCGTCAAAACTTTCCTGAATCTAAACAATATTAGAAACTCAAACAACATCAAATATGGGTGGCATCAGATAGAATTGTTTACATTAATTTTCGGGGAGTCACAACTCCAAAGTTGGCAAATGTTGTTCATTAAAATTCCTTTAAGCTTTGGGCAATAATGCGAAAACAAAACCGCATTCAAATTACTTTGAATATTCGACATTAATCTATACATATCCTTTTTGTGTAAAAATACCTATTACCGTTTTGTACAAAAATGATCAGCCAGTTCGTAATTAAGAGACACACAGACATATATCGTGAAACCCCCGGAGCATTTAAGCTGTAGAAAATTACACTCTTGCCATATTTAACTTGTTTTAACAAGAGCAGCAGCCATACAAGAGAGAAAATTGTTTTTTAAACGAGATAAAATATATCGACTAGGCTGCTACGGTTCATATTTCATCTGAAACAAGTTAGAAGGAAAGGCTTATGTTTTCGATTTAACGTTTTAATCAATATTTTCTAGGTTGCTTGTTAACTCAATAAACAACATTGCAAAAAATTAATACTCCCTAATGACAGAACACATTAAATAAATTCACTGAAAAGTAGCCACTCATTAAGGTAATAATATTTGTTATAATTACTTAGGAGCTCATTACCAAGCAACAACACTGACGTTTTGCATTTGCATAGAAACAATTAATTATATTAAACCACTTACTATCAAATAAAACATAACCATGCATATTTTAAAAGTTAGGAGTTTCAGAAAAAAAGACATCTACAAATTAAAACCCTCCAAGGTAGAATTTATGAATCCTGAGAAATACTAATTTTTATTTTTACCTTTTCAAGGCACAAACGGTTTTAATCTGGATTTATATATTTGCAGGAGACCTAAGGGAAATTCACTGCTGTAAAATATCTTTCAAGAGTTTAAATTTAAAAAAACTGCTGCAATACAATTAACTTTTTGCCTTCTAATGATTGAATTCTAGTACTACAACGACAATTTAAAATAAAGGAGCGGAATGTTTAAGTCGTAATGGTTTGCTTAAAATATTCAATTCGTTCTGGAGTTGATATCCTAACAAAATCTAAATATGTAACGGTATCCAGTGCAGTGCAACGGAATCCCGGAATTGGCGAGGGAGTGCGGACATTTCTACACTTTATTTCCATATTGCTTACTTATTCCAATCTGACTGGTTGAAGCGGAATTTAAATTCTACATTTACATGTGGAGAGTTAATTCAGCGGTACTATACGGGAGAACTCATCGTTTTTGGTCAACATATGGTTAAATACTGAATTGAATATTCAACCCTTTTTTGGAATAATAATTTCTCGTTTGTTGTTGTTGCTTGATCTTAATTAACATTTGTCAATTTCTGTTTTAAAACAAATTTTGTTTTCTCAAATTGGAAAATTGAACTCCATAATACACGTAGCTTGTTCCTCTATGAATGTGAAAAGTTCATTTTTAAATCATTTTAATGCAAATGACAGTTGTTGTTTTTAACGAGTTACAAATTCTTTCATGGCCAAATCTCAAGTAAACTCAAATAGATAATTTTAATAACATTTTAGTTGGTTTTTCAATTCGAAAACTTTTGCATACACCACGGAAATTTTTAAGGTGACAGAAAGAAACTCATTTTAAACGCCACCTTCGCATATCACATCCCATATATCATTCTGGGGATAAAAAAAGTGAAATGTTGTCGGAATTCTTGGCCTTCCGACTTTTTGCTGACATCAATTAATTGCGCTTAAAGCGTGTCAGAATAAATTATTATCGTTAGAAACCGGGGCTATGACAACACAGTTTCATCTCCCCCTTCCGCAGGAAAAAAACTGTTCCTGATAACCGCCCTCCTTATATATGGAAGAAACAAATACTAAAACATAATCTTGCCAAGTTTTTAATGCTCGTATATTTTTACGTTCCTCCGCTTTTGCAATTAATATGGGAAACTATAAGCTTTTAAAGGTCTCTCTCCGCCTCCGCCACCCTCCTGTCTCTATATACGCTTGTCGTAAAATCCTCGCATTTTAAAACTACTGGACATATTTAAAAGGTCGGCATCATAGTTGAATATAAAATATATAGGATGCCTTCGGGTATAGTTTATTCAAGACTGCATATTTAATATTACATTTGCAAAATCATAAGAATGTTAAAGAATAAAATCTTGCATGGCTATAGGAAATACCGAGGAAACAACATATGCTGTCATTCGCAAAACCTGTAAATTTGTTATTTTCTGTACAAATCCATATTCAATGTCTTTTTTTGAACGTTGCTTGTTGAAACTTCTGCATCTATCCTACATTTTTAAAATATTCCACTATTTTTCCATTTCAACGTTGATCGGTTTCCGGGCTAATAAGTTGTGGTCCCATTGAATTTCTTCCTGACGTTTTGTCCACAACTGCGGCGAACATCCCCAGAGGCGATGAGGTAGCGGTCGAAGGGCTCTTCCGCGTCTCTCAATGCCGACTGATGGTACAACCAATTCTTTGCATTCAATCTATTTTCCCATTGTCAGAATTGTGGTAATATCCATTGTATGTCTCGCCATGATATTTTTAAAACAATAACTCTTATTAATATTCACCAACATTTGAAATGTGATAAATTATTTCATTTTTATTAAAAATTCTATAAATTTCTAATAATTTAACAACATCAATAACTGTTTTTACTCTACAATGGTATTCAATAAAGAAAAACAGTACATAAAAATGTTAATTGATTGGAAAACTTTTCTTTGCATGTATTTCAAGTGACACTTCGTGAAGTGTTAGTCGCTTATCATGTAACGTAATCAATTTCTTTTACCGCCTTTTGCTCGAAATTAAAGTTTCAAGTTTTAACGTTAATTGTATTTTATGCAGAATAATAATTACCTTTTTGCGTGGGCATTTTTATGTGAACGTAGGTAAAACTATAAGTTTTTTCAGATTTCTGAACATCTTTCACGTCATATTGATTTGTCGAGTTCCCCCCCCCCCCTCAGTGCGATGTAAATTGTATCAAGAACCTTATAGAGAGTGTTCGTGAAATGTAAATATCCTTATGATATATTAAGTTCCTTATTCGCTATGACGTTATTCAAAATTAATCTTGTTAATAAACAACACAGAAAGATTTTTAGACAGATCCTCGTCTTAACGTGTAAATTATCGTTTCCATATTTCCGCACAATTATATACGTGTATGTGTGGGTTGAAAGGCGTATAAGGTTACATTAAAATTAGCATAATGTATCGAGTAATTTAGGTCGAAAGTAATTCCCATCAAGTTATATACGCCTGTATAACACCACAAAGTACTTCTAAAATTCATCTTAATCTACCTCAACAATATTCATACATGAACTTCTATATTTTTCCCGACAAAAAAATCGAACAAATTATATTTGGGCTTCGGGTTATGGTAAAAGGGGCAAAGGGTGGTTCTTTGAAATATGGTCTCGCAAATAATGGAATAACTGATGGGGCCACGCCGAATATCTAATCGGGATCTACGCAATGATTTGTCATTATATTTCTTAAGTAACTCGTAACGAGACTTCATTTATCACTTTTCTGACGTGAATATAGTTCCCGGTTTAATTTTCGAGCCGCTTGGAAATACTGGCTGTCGGTTTATTTACTTTTTTTTAATGGAAAAAGCAAATAGAATCGTCAGAAAAAAGAACAGTATTAATAATGGTTTGTGCAATTACATATAGATACATAACTTTAAGTAATAGATCACAGTTTCAAAATTATGGATCCTGCTAGTCATAATTTCCTGGAGATGGACAACGTAACAATGACAAAGCACTGTTTATGATCAAAAGTTTAATTGTTTAAATTTTACAGATTTTTTTCGAAAACTATTTCGAATTTACAATTTTTAAAGTGTTTGTTACTTACCATTTTTTTCTCTAGGATTGTGTATGAAAAACTGCCTTTCGAGTTGGCATATAAGCCGAACCCACCAATAACAAAAATTTCATCAGACAACGGATGTTTGTCAACTTTCCAGTTTGTGTATTTGTTATTGCCGTTTGCACCCATAGAATGAAAGTTGATTTAGGAATATGAAAACTCTACTAGAAATGCTTTAGTAGAGTTCCATTAGAAGATTTATGTTTTACGGGGAAAGGGAGCCTGCAATGGATTTTTCCAGAACGTGGAAATTCATTCGTAAAAATACTTTGGGTTTCCAAAGAGAACCATTTCAAAGTGAAAGATTTTCTTGTAGGCGAAACTCAGAAATCGAACTACATTCACGTCAAGGATGATTAATGTTTTCTTGCAATGTGTTACTTAAGGATCGTAATGACAAATTATTGCGTAGATCGCGATTAGATATTTTCATGTAAGATTATCAGATATTCCTTTTTGCGTTTTCCGATCCTCTCTTGTACTGGGCGGTTCCATCCATGTTTCATTTAATCGAACAAAATTATCGTTGTTATTGTTATCGCTGAAAATATCGGAACGATAAACGATTAGAAAATTTTCTTTTAACATGAAAATATGGATTTGAATTCGAATCGGATTGGATTTCTCACTGTCAATTGTCGATTCGATTGTTTCCATTAAGATAAACATCTGCGTTTGACATGTAATTTTTGTCGTCCTGGACAAAGGCCATAGTAAAGGGAATTTGCGCGCTAAGACTTTCTCTATTGTCTTGTTCCTATAAAAGTGATTTATTCAAATTAATCTAACCCTAAAGTAATTACAGAATATAAAACACATCGACGCCAAAGAAACGCTCGTCGCCTCTAATATTTGGTACATTATGATAAAAGACGCGCTTTTATGTCTCCCCCTTAAAAACTTTACAAGACCCTTATTTCCTAAAATAACCTCATTATACCTCTGAGCGAAGTGTTTAAAGAGGTTTCGCTTCACCTCGAAATCTAGTTTCTATGAAAATTCATGCAAATTAAACGCCCTTACAAACAGAGCCATCTGCATGGCAAAGTAAAGATTAATTTTTATATTATAAAGTAGAATATGGCGAAAGGTAATGGGAACTGAGCTGCTCTAAAAGCGAGTGAGCGTATCACATCTCCCAAAACTAATCTTCTCTCTTCAAGACTGAATATTCCATTTTTTTTTGGGTGAAAAGTTTTCTTCAATAAAAAAGACTTTTAATTAAAAATTTCGATGTTCATCCATTTGGAAACTGGGGAATTGTATTGGAAGAAAAAAAAGAAAGAAATTGGGTACCTAATTAATACGGTTATTGNGAAGTAAACTCCAAAGTTTCTTGTGAGATACCTGTTTTTGATTATAGGAGATGTCTGCAAGACGTAACGAAGAATTCAGCAGCAGCAGCAGCAGCAGCAGCAGCAGCAACACAGCAGAAAGACAAGCGCGAATGCCGGGGTTTCGGTTGCGGCGCAATCGAATCTCTGTCGCTTTTGAAAAGCAGCAAAATAGCAGTACGTTGCCGGCCGTGATCGGGTGCGTTCACGTGATATATATTCACGACACGATGAGGCCCTTTACGCGTGAATGCATGAAATCGCTAGAGTTTCACCATCGGGTTTCGTCCCTTTAAAATTCAAATAACAAACCTTCAATCAGTATTTGTTGTAAATAATAATTTCTAATCTAATTGTTGTTGTCTTTAGATTAATTATCTTTAGATAAATGTTCCTTAGATTAAATTAAAAAAAATAATCAAAAAATTATTAAAAATAAATAACGAATAAAAGTAACTATTAAGTTTTAAACCTCAACAAACAACTATTAAATTTATAAAAGTGTGAAGTGTTAATTTGATACTTCATTATAGTGAATGTAATCAGTGTGATAGAGTGATGATGTGTCCAATCATAATGGATTAATCTTAAAACAACAAAATGTGGTTGCTCAAGACGTTGCTGTTCATTTTTATGCCCCAAGTGTTTTGTCTTTATAACGGCATCCAGAGTATTGAAGAGGGTGGAATTCAGAGCAACGAATTGGATAGACCAAGTAAGTAGTGTTTGTACACGAACCTAAACAAATAGAAATTTTATTGGTCTTAGGAAATAATCAATCGTAAAAATTACAAACTTTTCTGTTTGAATCATAAAATCGATATATAATCACCAAATGGATACGAGGACACGTCTTCTAGTCCAAAGCTGATATTCTATTCTGGTTCTGTTAATAAAAATACCACCGATTTTAGAAAAGGAGTTACTTTACCAATACACTTCTAACTGGGAATTGCCTTTTCCATTTCATACATGTGTGGTGTTCAGCATAGTGTAAATAAGGGGAAACCATTGTCAAGCTTCACGGAAGCGAAGATTAGGACCTTTTGAATACGAATATTAGTTTCTTTGTTGGTTTTCACCTCGTTTGTCAACGGAAAGTCCCCCTCCCCCCAAACCAGCCAAATAAATGTTCAACCAGGGAGGAATATGTTCTTTTTCTTCAAATCGAAATTTAGTTGTAAAATTCGATAAATATTCAATACTAGTAACAGGTCTACCTTGCCTGAAGGCATTCTAAGATTCTCAGAAGTAAATAAATGAATAAATGTGCCCCGTTAGGCAGTTAACACTAATTGATAATAAACTTTACTCTGGAAAAAATGCTAATTACAAGTATCGGAATAATGATAATTTTAACTATCAATCAAACATTGCAAGACCACAATTTCTAATTAAGAAATGAGTTTTACTATACGGCTATATGCATTTGTCCTCCATTAAAATAACTCGTTCAATGTGGTTGTTTTTACTCATTTAAACGGCACTGTGTTTAGATGAGGAACAATGGCTTTTTCGCAATTATATTTTAAGCGAACTGCATGAGGTCCACGAACATATTTCTGAGTCAATAAAGAGTTTGCTAGAGAAATTTAATGGCATTCAATGAATTAAAATTGGCATTTCTTAAATATTAATGGTATTACGACGGCTGTTTTTCTCAAACGGATAAGTATGTTACAATAAAGAACGTATAATTGCGATATAACTGCACAGATTTTATATGAATGCAAAAGGTTAAAACTTGTTTTTCAAACGAATTTCCCATGTCACGAACTATAATTAAAATGAAATTATTTGTACAATTGTTAGACGCAAATTGTTGAATAAACCATTCAAAAAATATAAAAATATAAAATAGATTATAGTATTTCAGGATGTTTCATTCCTCTTTTCTCGAATCAGGAATTGAAATTCGAACAGCTGTCACCCTACATATCCAATTTCAAATTAAGAATCAAATCTAATAGTAAATGATATTAAATTATAATCTAGAATGAGTTCCTTTTCAAATTCAGGACGCTTGAGCAGTGAGTGAAAAATACGTTAAGTTGCCAGCTTGAGATTTCATAGACATCATCGACCCACAGTTCTTTGGCAATAAACCGGTTTTTTTTTTTTCATTTCTTCTACGACATCTTTACTGGTTTATTTCAAATTCATTCGGTTTGGCATCAAAATTTCACTTCATTCTTTATCAAGGTTAGATCATCGAGCAGCAGGAAATTAATTTTCGGTTGAAATGTTTTCGTAGACTTTAATTGGAATTTGTTGAAGATGATTAAAGAATTTCATATGCTACAGGCTTAATTTCTTTTTTGTAAAACAATACTAATCGTGAATGATTGAAATGTTGATTGAAAAAAAGAAGGAAAATTGAAAAAAAAAACAAAATGATGGAAAACTGAAAACAAGTTGGAAAACCAGTAGGTATTTAATGTTGGCCTGACGCGAGGTTTATTTTGAAATGTTTTTTATTGTGTCAGTATCGTGTGGATGCAGGTATGTAAATTATAATGGCGACACCTAATACTTATCACAAGAGCTGTCATTTGTTCAAATTTAATTACCATATCTCAATCGCAAGTCGAGTTATGGTAAATAAGTGCTGTGTTATTTGTTTTAAAAAAATAGAACTAAACTGGAAGCATTTTCCAGCAATAGTTCACGCAATTATGCTAAAATGTTAAACGCAATATCATGCTTTTCGTATGTTTTGTATAATGTTGGATGTTTGTTATGGAAAAAAATTATTCTTAGGTTATCTTCTCAAAATTTCATCTATTGTATTGTTATGTGTTAAACAATGAATGCTAAAAAAAAGTTATAAAACAGAAATTTCAGTGAGTACGTAAAATAAGTTCGAACAAAAAATTACAAAAATGCACACAATCACGAACAAATCTGAAGACCCAAACACTTAATCTTAAGATCTAAAAAAGGCTTAATCATAAGCGTAACCTTGATTTTTAAAGATTATCACCTTTAGCGCAACTGTTAGCAACTCTCAAATCATGTTAACCTCAAGTACGTCCTCTGTTTTCAACTTCTGTAGTTCCTCACGATTTTAAAAGTTATTTATCCCATGCGGGTTCCAGTGTTCTTAATTAGTACAAAGTGGCGAACCATGCCGTGTACTTGGTGATAAAATGTTGAAGCAGTATAATGTATCTTACAAGAACATCAACAAATTACATAGTGCAGATTGATTGATAAGATTATAATTTTTTCTCAAACACTCAAGTTTTCTTGTGGAATATTCATCTACTAGTCTACTATCTAATATCTCTTCAACTCTCTTGATTTTTGAATATTATATTTTCTTCTGAAACAAAATTTTCTAAAGAGACATTTTCTATACAAGCTTAATTGAGGATACGATAACAAACATTATCTTAAAGGAGCAAAAATTAATGGATCATCAATACTCATTGTTAGTATTTCAATATAATAGAGACGAGTGTTCTAATTTATAAATTGTACCTACATTTTTCAGGAACATAGGTACTTAACTTTAAGATTATTTTCTAGTAAATGTACGAAATAAATAAATAATCTTTGAATATCACAAAAAAATATATCAATCAATTATTGTAGTCGTGTATTACAGTCGCTTGCCATATTATTAGACCCAAGCTATAAATCCACTGTTTTCTGATTTTTCTTGTAATTATTATGAACTGTTTGTAAGTGCGTTGCTGATACTTGTATTTCAAATCTTGAGGGTACTTTTTTTTTGTTTTTGTAACACTGATTAGATACAGTATGTCTACTTAAGTTGTTGCCAAATGGAAAACTTTTTTGTTTTCAGTTTTACGAAAAAAATTATTCTTTATAAAAAGTTCCGCATATCGTAAAATACAAAGTTCAACTATCAAATATCAATAATTTTAAGTCGTACACGAAGTATGTCGAAAAACATTATTTAAATTTTAAATCTGAAAACAGTGGATTTGGAGCTCGGGTCTAATAATATGGCAAGGTACTGTATATACGAAAAGAAAAATCAGATATGTACTATGTAAATTTTGCCTATTTTTCTAAATATGATTTCCATTACAGTAATAACAGTTGACAAAATACAACTAATGTATTTGAATTATTAGACTTTTTCTGTTATTGTTATACTGTTTTTTTTTCAAATTTGTTAATTAGTTTTAATGTTGTGTTAAATAATAAAAGAAAATGACCAGTTTTCAAAATCGTACCTCCAGTGTTTCTAGAATAAATATCTCAATTTTGTCTCAACTATCCTCATTCACCTACTATTTTGTCGAGCATTCATCAGTTTAGAGTTAGTTTAAATGGTCTGCTAATGTAAATTTAACCGATGAAGTCTTCAAATGGTGATTCAGTAAAATGTTTATCAACATATACTTTAAACACGCAAAGCTTCAAAACATCTATTTAACTTTTGAAAAACTAATTGGTAGAATCAGCCAAATACATATTTAATTCCTATGATTTAACATAAATAGAAAATTATCTTTATGCAACGTATTCCTTTGTCCATAATCGATAAGCACTTAGACCCATATAATATCTCATACATATTAAAAGAATATATTGTCATAATGATTATTTTTAAACTTCTATTGTAATCGTAATGAAATTCGGATATTATCGTTACCTAATTTTCGGTTACTCAGAGTTTCAAGAAATTGATTATACTTTGCATACATATTAAAAGTTAAAAAAGCAATCACAAAATACTAAATGAGTAAATAATGTGAAAATGTTTAATCAATTCACCTGTCAATAAGGAGACTTGATAATATCGCAGTTGTTTGATTGACGCTATTGTATTTGAACAGATGTTGGTGATGCACTTCGAGAGAGAAGGATCATCGTCAATTTAAGCATTCCTTCAAGATTTTAGACACATGATACGCACCAACGAGAATACTTATATTTTTGTGTTCTTAAAGAAAAAAAAAAGCAAGCGTTTGCAAGTTAATCTTCACCGAATACTGAGCACCAGAGAAAAAGTCGAATATAAATCCTGATTCAACAATCCCCTTTTGGTCTTTTTAAAAATAAATTTTCCAGAAACAAGGTACATTAAGTTTTACGATTTATTTATGCACCGTTGACTTCTGGTAAATCGTGTTTGTTGCTGCTAAACACAAACAAACCCAAAGGCTACTGAATCCATTATATAGAGAGATCGTCGAATTGTTGTTACATTTGCGAAATAGAACTGTTGTTTTTACAATCTAATTTTCAATGTTTACTGCTCCGTTCTGTTTTTCGTCTTGTGGTGGTAAAAATCTCAATTATTTAAGAAAAATCGTTGATTCAATATAGTGTTCAAACGCCACAACTTGTCACACAGTTGAGCAATAGAACTGGTATTTTTTTAATGTTTTCTGTTAACATTG
Source organism: Hypothenemus hampei (assembly GCA_013372445.1). Taxonomy (NCBI): domain Eukaryota; kingdom Metazoa; phylum Arthropoda; class Insecta; order Coleoptera; family Curculionidae; genus Hypothenemus; species Hypothenemus hampei. The sequence continues at coordinate 1,159,889 of JABRWK010000008.1, forward strand.
TTTTATTCTTTATCCTGATGTTGATCCCCTGTTAAAGTACATTAAGATCGAGAACAGTGCCGGGATAAATCCTCTTAGAAAACAAAAACCAAAATTCTTTCATGGCGAGTATATAAAAGTGTAATCTCTTTGGCTTACGTTGTCGTTCCAAAATAATACTTTTCGGGTTACTGTTTGCCCAAGTCCTGTTTATATTAACCGTTAGATTTACATTGTTTTTTAATAAATAATGACTTTTTCTTAACATATTAGAAGATAAACCATAAATAATTAATCAGTGTTCTTTTTGTTTCAGGTAAGTGCGTCCTCTCGGATCCAAATAATTAATGATTATCGATGAAGAATTAATTTGTCAGGTTGTAAGAAATGTTCAAAAACTACACTATCTTGAATTAAACATTATATTTTGGTTCGGAAATTTGATATAAATAAACATTAATGTTTAAAAATATGGCTGGTAATATCACTCACAGACAATAATAATAAATGTATGAATTATTTATATTAATTAATGTGCACCTAAAAAAAATTAAATTAATACGCGGATGGGGACATGTAATGATGATTGAAAAAACCACTCGCACAACAACTATTGATCTTATTTGCCAACAGTTCCTTTTCCCGTTTATTGAGTTGAAAATGTTCAATTTCTTTAATCACTTGTTTATCAAATCTGATCCGTTGCTCGTTGATCACGTGTTCCATTACATCCAATCGTTCCGATGCGAGCTTAAGCTTTTCCTCGCCATTTTGAAAATGTGTTGACAAACCGTCGAAATTTTCCCGTTCGGTTCGAATGGCGCCATTAAGTTTTTCAATTATCTGATCGATTTCATGTTTCAGAACATTGTGATGTTCATTNTCAATTGTCGATTCGATTGTTTCCATTAAGATAAACATCTGCGTTTGACATGTAATTTTTGTCGTCCTGGACAAAGGCCATAGTAAAGGGAATTTGCGCGCTAAGACTTTCTCTATTGTCTTGTTCCTATAAAAGTGATTTATTCAAATTAATCTAACCCTAAAGTAATTACAGAATATAAAACACATCGACGCCAAAGAAACGCTCGTCGCCTCTAATATTTGGTACATTATGATAAAAGACGCGCTTTTATGTCTCCCCCTTAAAAACTTTACAAGACCCTTATTTCCTAAAATAACCTCATTATACCTCTGAGCGAAGTGTTTAAAGAGGTTTCGCTTCACCTCGAAATCTAGTTTCTATGAAAATTCATGCAAATTAAACGCCCTTACAAACAGAGCCATCTGCATGGCAAAGTAAAGATTAATTTTTATATTATAAAGTAGAATATGGCGAAAGGTAATGGGAACTGAGCTGCTCTAAAAGCGAGTGAGCGTATCACATCTCCCAAAACTAATCTTCTCTCTTCAAGACTGAATATTCCATTTTTTTTTTGGGTGAAAAGTTTTCTTCAATAAAAAAGACTTTTAATTAAAAATTTCGATGTTCATCCATTTGGAAACTGGGGAATTGTATTGGAAGAAAAAAAAAAGAAAGAAATTGGGTACCTAATTAATACGGTTATTGTCTCCGCTCTTTAGTACTACTACTACTACTACTACTATTGTTCTACTCTTTCATTTTATATATTTATTAGAAAATTCTCTTTCAGTGAGTGTGAATTTGTAGCCTAATTCCGTTGTTTATTGTGAGGACGTAAAATATATTCTCTTTACGGGTCCTCCACCTCCTACTTCTCCCGTTTAAACGTTGCACCGAAAGCGGCCAGATTAAAATGTCTCAACCTGACAGCGTGACTTTAATCGGCTGCGAAATGTTCAACGCTTTCCGTAATAAATTTTCCCTAAAGTTATCTATTCTTTTACACTAATTTTTTTGTCATTTGTTTACTGGAAAAGGTAGTAGACAACATTTACACACTTCCACAGAGAAATTCTGGATATATTATATGGCACATTGGCTCAAGATTTCTTCAGTTATTTGTATAGGAATAAGTTGCATATTGCGCTTCAATGTTATTTAAAATTTAAGCGAAACCGTTGGATCCAGCCTTTGGAAACACGCAGCCTGATAAAAATTCCAGGTATCAATGCAAAAATAGTATACGCTTGAAAATTGTTGGAAAAGCGGGAAAGTATTTTTTTCAATTTGCTCGTGGCAAATGAGGGTGTAACTATTACATAATTTTCTCATAACCGGTTACAGTAGTTATATCCTTTTTGTGTTAATCCCTTCAAAAATATCCTAAATCCCTGCATACCCATTAAATTTCTCTCGCTCTTTCAACACTATTTTCAAAAATCTAAAATGAAGTTATTACATGTACTTAATTAACCCCTCTCTATGGCCTAAAAAATTAAACGTTATCTCTTCATTCAATGGATTTTGTCCATAGACAAAAATACATTTCCATATAATCCCGTTTGATTAACACGGGTGTTTAACCTAACCACCCATACATACATATTTTCAGGAATTTGAAAGAAGAAAAAGAGGCAGTAATCTCGTTAAAAAGCCCTAGTACGTCCAATATATCATATTAGCCCCGGGACCAAACAGAGTAGCGGGAGCTGGGGGGGGTTCGCAGCCAAAAAGCGCGCGCGAGATCGGAACTTCATAAAAGATAATGAAAAATACTTTTTGAAAGTGGATTAAATGGGACGAAATTTATGTTGCGGCTGGACGGCATTAACTCCCGTTTGATTATTTTAAACTGTTATAAATCGTTCTAGTTCGGATCTTTTATATAAAGTCGAACAAAGTGATGATGCGGCTTAGGATGGGAGAATAGGATATACGAGGGATGTTTTAAAAACTTGCGCGATTGAAAGATAGAAAAGCTTCTACAAAATCCACATTGAACTTGAGAAACGGAACAAGGTCAGAACTGCATAATATATGATTAATTTAATAACGAAACTGGATATTTAACATTTTCTAAAGAAATGAATGCTATAGACCTTATCATAATTACTAGGAAATTTCTAGCCAGAAACTATTGACAAATATCCTGTTATTTAGCATCTAACTTTGAACAGATTTGAAAAACAGCCCTCGTATTTATGCTAAAACTAACTCATAATACGAACCTGGTTTAATTAATTAACCAACTTCATGGATTTAAAATTATAATCTTTATATGATTAGGATAATTACAAAGGAAAAAATACATGCAACATTTTAGAAACTTTAACACACTTTCGATTAAAATACGTATTAGGAATAATGATGACAATTAATTATTATTACCCTCTGGGTTTGCACATTTTCCAAACAAATTAATGCTCTAATTCATATTGCTTTAGAGTGAAAATATATTTGTGTCATAGGCAAAACCCTCCTCTATTTATCTATTTAGGTATCCTATAGCTTACCATCATACATTTATACACTAAGCAACAATTTATCAGTGCTTTTTCAGTATATTAATTTTTGTTTTTTTAATCCCAACACTAAAAAAATAATGGCATTTTAAGTTTAAAAAAATATAGAGAAAATATTATTTTTTTATCTAGATGCAGAGGTTACCTGCTTTAACTGTTTTATTGTTTTTAAAAACAGCTTCCTTGGAAAGTACACTTACATTAATTTTGACAATTTTATTATTTGTTCTTTAGGGATCGTTATAATTTCTTTTTAAAAAGTTTAACTTTAAATTATAGGAAATAGCATAAAATGCTGAGAATTAAATCAGGACTACACAGTAACTAACGGCAAATGATTGTTGTAAAATTGTTGAATTGTCCTGTAATCACTCGTTTGACTGAAACTTGAAACTTTTCAAGTAATGTTCGTATTTTGTTTTGAAACTTTCAGTTTTTAATTCGCTAATAAAAAATTCGTTTCAACCACTAACAAAGTCTAATTATCTTGACTGGCCTTGCACGACAATAATTTGAATACGTGCCACGTTCAAAACGGGAACGTCTCATAATCATAAGTTGAAACGCCTATTAAAGTTTCCACACAGAAAGTGTGTGTGTTGGTAACAGTTTAATAGCGTTGGCGGCCACACACATACGACAAAACACCAAGAGACCCCTTAATTAGTTCAAAAGCAATTACGGTACTCCGGATCCCGCCCCTACCATCTCTAGGCAGTCCTAACTCTATTTTGAAGCTTGAACGTCCTCAATAATTATTCAATTTTGATATGGAAGGGTTTCTTTGTGAAGTAGTCAAGAGTCAAATTTCAATGATTTCAATTAAAAAATTTTTAGAAATACGCGTACATGTATTTTACCTTTTGTGGAATAAAAATCCAAATCCAAATATGCGGAATATTTCAAATAATAATATTTTGTTTTGCAATAAATTGGTTGCAAATTGGATTGTTATGTTGTATGATTCACGTTGATTTTACTACCATTTTTACGATACGTTCTTTTATGGTTTTTTAGCCATAATGTTTAGAAATAAAGATGTAATAACAATATACAATTCTCACGGTTCCAACAATTTGCAGGTGGTAAATCCTGGCACCTACAAAAATATAGCTGAATTTCAGGTCCTGAAATTCAACTATACTTTTCTTGTCGATTTGTTTAAAAGAATTCCAGTCAGAGAATTCCAATCAAGTTCTTAGTGTTCAACGAAAAAATCCTATTGTTCAATGAGCTCAAATCGGTCATTTTTAAATCCAAGTCCAAAGATTAGTTTCACAAAAAGGTTGAAGGGCTTTTGCTTGATTTAACCAATCTGGGCCACATCTCAAATAAAACAAACAAAACATGTGGCAAAAAGGCACTTTTTGGTTTTTGGTTCTATTTAAGCAGATCGATATGTATACATTCACAACACATCTATATGTATACGACACACCATTCATTAATCTATCTTTTGTAAAAATTTCTTCAGTAATCTAAAAGATCAACAATTTTCCAATATGAATTTACCGCTGTTACCGAATGTGAAGGGAATCGGTGCAATTTTGTTTGTTTGTTCCCTTTTCCCGTGTAATTATTGAATACTCAAGCGGACTAATCAGACAATGCAGATGTTACGTGCTAGAAAAGATAAACACAATTGAACGTGCCTCCGTGCCAGTGACAAAGCATTAAAACGACACGGTTTTTCTTCTTAAAAAATAAGGAAAAAAATAAAATGCATCATACCGAAGGTCTTGAGAAAATGGGGCGTCAAGAGGAAATAAAGAATTATTATTATTCAGGCGAGTAGGTCAAATATTGATTTCTGTTTTGAATAAATATTTATCGAGTTTTTGGCTTTATGATGTGGTGGTGGTACGATTTAAATTGCGATTATCTGTCAATAAATTCCCGAAAGGATGGACGGATATGGACGGATGGAAATTTTAAATTCAATTTAGGTAATGTTTATTTAGTAAAGCAAATGAAAATTGCGAAATGGTGAAAAAAAATATAAAAATACGTTTCTGTGCACAAACACCCAATAGTTTAGTCAAATTGTGTTTGATATATCTATTTATGTATATACATTCTCTGGCCACTGAACAAGGTACCTACCTACGACCCATTAACCGTACATGCCCAACTAAAGCCCTAAATCTGCGATGACAGTGTAATTAATGTCACTGGATCAAATAAATTTTATATTGCATGAATTCCATCTGAACCAGATGTCTTTCACCTTGTTACCAAGACTCGAGAAGTACAGAGTACCCGTCAGCACCCTGTGGTATTTCAATGTAAGGCTCCTTATCGGTTGAAAACCCTAAAAAGAATATTTTCGAACAATTTCCTTGTGAAATAAAATATTTTCACGGAAAATCAATTATTAAATCAAAAAGGAATCAAAGACTTATATAGCGGCAAAACCATCCATTCTATGGTTAAATTGTGGGCGTTACATAATTTCCCGATTACCAAAGGGGCTAAAGCAGACACCACACCTCTTTTTCAAATGGAAATTTAGCCCATAATTACAAAGAAATTAGATTTTAACAGTTCGACAAGTATGAAATAAGGGCCTTTCTAAAGCATTTCCACTAGATGTATTTCAAGTCGGTTAACAATCGCATTTTCATGGTCTCTTCTTTGATTCGGCGCGCTTCCGCTTCCGCTCCCATTAGAACATCGTCCCTTATTGGAACAAACCCAACTAAAAGAAAACCCTAGTTTTGAAATAGAGAACGATGAGCCAACCCAAAAAATTACTATCAAGCAAATAATTTGTCTTTGAACCAAAAACGTGACTATGACCAGTTAATAAAATATCGCGTGTTATCAACATATCACAAAAATACATTATTCTTTAATAATTACAATGGCTCAATTCTAGTAAAAGTCTCTTTAATTAATTTTATCTGTAAATTGAAACGAATACATCCAGACTGAGAGCGAAACATAAGGTAAGATCTCCTTTGGTAAGTTACAAGTCGCTCTAAACTGGATAATAAACTAGGAACGCTCTTCTAATTCCAAACGAGTTTTGTCTAAGTTATTAAATTGGAAATGGTTGTTACTGGTTTGCCAGGCTTTCCAGGATTATTGTTACTTATTGTATTGTAAAGGGGAGGAATTTTGTTCCGAGTTTCCTAACGTCTTGTACGAAAGTTCTAATATTGTTGGATCGAAATCAAATAGCAAAAACTCTAAATTAGTGCATCTACTTAATACATGTTACAGAAGAATTATCCAGCAAGTGATTTTAAAACAATTAGAAATAGATTAATATGTATGTAGAATGTGGCATTTTAGTAAGAAGAGAGTGATCGTCTCGAGACAGTTTACGTGCTGAATACCAAACGAGCCCTCTCTGGAAAGGAGATTTCCAATAGGCGAGACTTGAGTGGAAAAGTAGCACGGAGCACCTTTAGCGGCAGCAGCACCGTGTGTGTTATGGAAACATAGAAAAGCCCGAGACGAGCGGCGATAACGACAAAATGATTGCCAGGGGATGGGCACGGTCAGATAAGGTTTCCCGGCAAATAGAAAGAACGCCAAGGATAAAAACGAGTGAGAGCCCCCCAAACCATCCTATTCCCCAGTTCAAACCTGTTTGTCGGCAGTGGCGTCGTCCTATCGAGATTGAAATCTCTACCTTCTGGTTAAATGCGTCCTTCTGTTTCAAGTCGACCTGATTCGGATAACATCTAAAGTAGTTGCGTCCTCCTTCTATTCATTCCTGCGATCCTATAAAAGAGAATAGAAAGTGTTTTTCGCTACTGTATAAACACGTTCTTTTTTTGTTTCGTAATCGATCATTAGCAAAAAATAAAATTCAGAAAAGGGATAGAATAATTTAAACCTGAAGAGACCGGACTTCCTCTACCTTCCGTACAAAAAGAAAAACATATTTAAACTATATGATATTCGTTTAGAAAATAATTTCAACGGATTTATTCATAAAGTTTGTCCTGTACCTTAGCGAAGATAAAGTGCATCCTAATTTTAATTACTCAAAGTAACATAAACCTCATTTGGTTCTGGAAAGTAGCCTGATACTTGAACCTAGTTTTCAAGCCCAAAGTGAATTAATTTATTACTTCCTAATTAAGTATACGAAAATAATAATCAATTTGAACTATCTCTGAAAATGTCTAACATAACTAGAGGCAAAACGTCGGCGAAGTAAAGGAACTTGTGTAACGGCAAGAACTTTAACTCGTACTTGTTTCTATGTCAACTTTCAATAATGCAGAAAGTTTATTTCGTCCGGTAGTTACATAAATCCGACGCGTCTATAATTGTTATACCCATTTTCAGATCTGATTACCAGAACAACGTAGCTTTGCCAATCCTTAGTGTGCGATAACGAATACCCTATCTTGGATAATCAGTACAAGATATTATCTAATGTTTCATCTAAAATTTCAACGGTCATCTGCAGCGTTAGTCGACTCTGAAAAATGCTTTAAAAATTAAAATTTAAATGATCCTGTCGTTAAAAGTAAATTCTTTTTAATTTCGGTCAATTTGAATAACATTTTACAAACGCCACATCGGGCCTCTTTGGAGTTTTCCATAAAAAACGACCACCACGTAGTCGCCCCCCATGAAAATCAGGTTTTTGAACGTGCAGATACGATCGGGTTATTTAATAATTTAGTTCGGTGTCGGCACGCGATCGTCCAAAATGTTGGGTTATGTTTTACAGCCGTTCGTATGCATGTTCCCTTCGAAAAAGGGAGTTTTACATTATGTTTGGCGCGAATTCATTAGAAACTTTTGCCATTAATTTAATTATTATTATTATTATTTGTCGTACTACGTGCATTTTTTTTAAGACAATGAAAATTTCACCTTTTCCAGATTAAGATTTAGAGTTTTTTAAAAGTGAATCGAAGAGTTATCTCGCCCGACCCGTTTTAGTTAAGTAAAAGTTTTTAATACGAATTAACCTTGACTCGAAAATTTATATTCAATGTTCTTTACCATCGACCCGACAAGAGGAGAAATGGCAACGGTACTTTGGTAAAGCAATTTCTCACAAAATTAAACTTTTTGTTTTCGAAACAAGGAAACAAGCAGGAAACCAAACTTTTCTGTTAACGAACAAAGTTAAAAGCACAATTTTCTTCTCGCAGAAGAGTGGAATCAATGGAAATTACTTTAAAAGTTCAACGACAGCATCCAGCACAGATTATTTTTGTTCGATGAATAATTAAACGTTTAAAGCGTCTTAATTTTGTTGTTAAATTTGGGGATGCAGTATATTCATCAGAAGTGTAAGGTTCGATTCGACCAGCGGTGGACCATGAAGCCACCACATACACACAGACATCGATTGCACTGCAGATGCGACCTATGCAGGCAATTTTGGATATTCCCCCTTATGCGATTTTAATAAAATTTAATTATTCTCATAGGCCTTTGTTTGAAAAATCGAATCGAAACATTTAAATTTCGATCAATTCGGTTTATTTGAATGGAGATTTTCAAGTTAAATGCCAAAAGTGTAACGAGTTATTTATACAACAGGAAAAGTTTAATGAAACTACAGACTCTCTTATTTACAATAATTAATATTTTGAAAAGTTCTAACAAGGAAAGTTTCGTACCCGTTGCAAGAGGTATGTTTTTCTTGTGCCGTTTCGTTTATTTATTTATTTTTCGAAATCCAGACACGTGCTAGAGTTATTAAACGCATTTTACCACAATTGTCTCATTATCCGGTTTTCAATGGCTTAAAAGACATAAATGTGTATCTCGGTTGGCAAAAAACTGTAATTTTATATCGAGAATTGCCTTTTATCTTTCTATATGATGTTTCTAAATTAAATATTAAAAACTTCATAAATTGTTCAAGAAATTGAAAAACAAAACATTATTTAATAAAATTTCAACAAAAAATATTAAACAATGAAATCATAAATTTGAATATCATCGACTTTGTTGTAGCAAGGATTCGTGAGAGAAACATTGAGAAAATCCTTACCAAGATCTTTTGGGCTGATGTATATTTATGATAGATTAGTTGACATTCACCCAATGCTCGAGTTTTGAACCGTCAAAACATGATGGTAATGAACTGTCATTATCATCATGTCACCGTCGGTTGAGAAATAATGTGCCCGATCTCGAAAACTTGAGGTTCTTCGCGGCCTATCTTCGAAGGTTGCTCTTTAACATCAACAAATCTTTATTATTTATTATTTTACTGATTGTTTCTTAGCCAGAAAACTCGTTCAAATCTCAGAATGACAAGATCAGATCATATTTTCGAAATGCTGCATCATAAAAGTGACTATTATTGTTCTTATGGAAGTATATCTTTTCAGCTTGAAGTCAAAGCTTTTCAACTAGCTCCTCAAAAGTAATAACGTGAATGCATGTAATCAGAATTCTAGAATGGTATTGATCTATAGAACAAGATGAACAACATTTAGTAGAGAAACTTTGAGATCAGTATTTCTGAAACTACTATTTATATGGATTGCAACTGCAGTTCCTGGTACAATCCATTGAATTTTGTTTTGATTTTAACTCATAAAGTATCACATAATCTGAATATGCTCGTTTTTTTAACTTCTAGATTAGAGTTATTCGCAAAAGAGTTCCATTGACTTTCTCTCAATTATTTTTAAAATACCTACCTCTGGCAAGTGAAGCATGGAAAAACTTGAGATACAATAATTGCATTTTAAATTTCCAACATAATTAGAAATCGACTATTAATTCCAGTTTAGTGATCTCCTTTGGATTTCACAAAAAAATATATATATTTTTTGTTTGTAAATTTTCAACGAGGAAATGAATTTTTGCGTTTGATCCTGTTTGATGCAAAATAAAATTCTCTCTCTCATATATTCATTTCCAGTTTTTCGTTAAGCTGGCTTCCGTTTTACGTAGTATACGTACATACATATATCTGTGACTATAATATCACATCTTTGGATCTTCCCCGTTTTATTTTCCCAGGGAATCCTCCGGAGAGAAAAGGGTTAACGTCGTTTCTGCAAGAAATAAAATTTACGAGTTTCTCCCTCTAGTGTACTTCAAAACTTTACTCAAAATTTGTTTAGCATATTAAGTAACAATCTTCTAATTTATTCAAAGGTACCAATATGACATATTTTACTCTCGAGAGAAATAATTTATATAAAATAATGTCGAAAAATTACATTATTTTATACATGAAGTAGTGAGTTCTATTAAGGCAATTGTACAAGCTAGTCCTTCGAACGTCTATAAAATTAAACGATCAATAAAAACGTAAGTTCCAGACATAAAAGTACAGTTTCTTTTAATGCTAAAACCCTTTTATCGTTAAATACGTATAAAGGCGTCAAATTATTTTTTTACAAGACTGACGTGGCTATTTTTCCTTTAAAAAAAATACATTACAAATCGAAAACTAAATTGCATGTATCTTTTGAGTGAGGAAAAATCCCCCGAGGAGGGCCCACATTTTAAGAGTTATAAAGATGCTGTCGGACGCGGAGGTGTATCGTAAATTTTCTTGCGTTTTCTGAATTCATAAGATACAGGACTACCTTAAGAATAAATTTTAAGTGTTTCCATCCTTTTTTTCCTTCATATTACAATTTGTTTATATTTAAATGCATAACAATTTTTAGAGGTGTATCTTTCTAAAGAAATCCCTCTACAACTGCTATAAAATTTTCCATTTATGACAATCCGCCCTTGTGTGTGTATGTAGTCTAATATCAATAGCAGAGCTTCGATCGCAATTTGAGGATTGAATTTTAAAATTCTCGTCGAAAAGCGGTAGCATAAAAGATAAAGTTGTAACTTTGCAGGAATCGTAAAAGGAAACGTTAAAGGTAGAATATAGCCACTTTCAGACCGCGTGTACCTATTCTGGAAATAGATTTTTTAGCTAAGGGCTTTTGTTTTTAAACTGCCGCCAAATTCGAGTGTTCCCGTCCCCCCAAAATGATGGTAAGAGAAAATGTAAAGCTTTAAAACTCAACAAGAGACTTTCGACTTTATTATCTCCCAGTAGTTTAAGTTGTTGTATCCTTTACTGACACGTAAAGTGTGGCTCATTCTTATTTTTTGGTTTCCTCATCGGAAAATAGAGCTATCAATCACGTAAATCCTGTTTACACCTTAAATTTCTAATATCCAAACTCAGCGGGCAGAAGTAAAGAAAACTGCTTCGTATCCATCAATGTCCGCGTCAACTACTAATAAATACGAAATATCGATTTTCAGTTGCAAAAGCGTTTTCTGCCTGTACGCAAAACATCTGCCCTCACTTTTAATATTTCTACTTTGGTGCTGAAACGGTTGATTTTTTATGAAAATTTCCTCGGATTTACATTTATTAGACCTTTAGCCTTTTTCTTATAAATGTCATTTACGTCAAATAATAAGGATAAAATTTAGTGACAGGTAAAAAAAATGTACTTAATTTTTATATCTTATTTGGTTGTCAACATATTTCAATGGGTCTCGAATCTGACGGCTATTGTAAAGGACAATTTCAAAAATTGACATATTCTGGTATTGTAGGCACCCACTATATTAAACTCTATGATAATTTAATGTTGCACGGTTCAGGTACCCTATTCTATGCCGTGAAAGTCGAAAACAGCATTCAAAAGCCATAATAGAAATACCTTTGTTTTACAATAGAGCATTGCACTTAAACAAATTGTGCTCAGTCCTAAGGATTTCCTTTAATGCTGTCCATGAAAAACATCTTTTATTTTCTTTTGTTCTTCTTGTAGTTTTTCCTGTCTGGAATTTCTTCTAGTTACTACATATCATTTGTAATGTGGTTTCTAGAATCTCGTATTAGTTTGTTCTCAAATACATTTGCGGTTTCATTTTCACAATACTTACGAAATTCAGATTGAATATTCTTCAGTTTTTTCTGTAGACAATAACGTATATTTGAAGTAATTGTATTGTTGTAAGGCGTCATGCATGTTTAATAACAAAGCCCCTTCTAGCCCGGGGACACATTGATCCTATATGATCTACGATGGGCCTGTTTGATAAGCTTTTTGTATTTGGGAAGTGCGGCTGACTTGGAGTTTACACACAATACATACCCTCCATTGAGCCCCTTTACTAAATGCATTTATCAGTTGATCGGTTGTAAACCGTGACCCGAGCTCGACAACCCAGTACGTATAACATCATCATGATAATAACAACACTTTCCATGAACAGTTACAATGTTTCTCATTCAGAATAAATTAGTAATTAATATAAAATTGCTTTTGCTTTATTGTAGTTTTTAGCTTATTATTAAGAGTAAAACTTTTTTCCGATTTTTCTTATGTAAAGTTGTTTATTATTAAATAAGTTGGTGGGACAAAGAAGTCGTCGAGAGATAATTAAACGAGACTTTCGTGCTCGAATTTTGCTATAACTCAGTTAACAAAGTGCTTAAGTACCAGTTTTTGTCTCCATTGTGTTATTCTAAATAAGCGAATTAAACGAGAATTTGATTAACGATCTCAAAATGGCCCTCCCTTCCCCACACCCATCTCCTCATCCTCTTCTTACTCACTCTAATTTCGTCTTTTAATTTCACCCTGACTGACGGCAATAAATCTGCAACAACAGGGAGAAGGAGAGAAGAGAAGAGTGGGTGGAACTTGGATATTTATTATTTCGGACACAACGGCATAGTTTTCCTAGAATTTCAACTTTGCCATGGATTTCTTATCGGTCTTGCTACTGTTCGAAGAAGAAGGCTCTCTCACACGCTTTGTCATTTTAAACAATGGAACACGAAGAATTTGAGCGAGTTGCCCAACTCTAAGAGGAAACAAAGTCACTTGAAAAAGAAATTAATATATTTCCACGTAATTTAAATATACGTTAAATATTGTTATATTTTCTGTTTCTATGGCCATGGTCTGAGCATATACGTATTTAATAAAAAAAAAGTACTCGAAATGAGTATGTTCCATTGTTCAGAATATAAACGCAACCTCGTTAAAAAAAAGTAAAGAGGAGTTCAGTGAAAGTGGAAACATAAAAAATTCATAATGTTACATTAAGTTGTAGTTAAGTTAAAGTCTAAATATAAACGTGTGAACTCTTGGAATAATAAATTATCAAGTATTAAATATTTTAAGGTAAATGCAAAAAATGATTATATATTAAGGATTCCTAGGTTTTTGTTCAACACTGTAGTTGACTAATTATTACCCATAATAAAACCATTAATATGTTAATTTTCAAAATATTTTAAACACTTTATATTAAATTGCTTAATTTTACGGCAATCTGTGCGATACAAAATAAATCTGTTGCGATACAAAATATATCTTTAGCATTTCCGTTAAAATATTATTCTTGTCCGCGATGCTATAAAAAATGTTAAATCGACTTGCGAGAGTCGCTTTCACAGAAATTAAATAAAACAGTCTTTTCCTAGTAGAGATCAAAGTATTTTAAAATAAGGAAAAAATAAGTAGTCAGTTAAAATAATAAACCGTCCGTTGAAAGCGCGGAAAACTGCGCCAAGTTTTCTTTGTGATCCGCTTCGGCTTTAAGCGCCTTTAATTTCCGCAAAAGGTTTAGCAGAGTAGATGAAAGTGTAATGAAAGTGTGTGTTTATATGCGCTCCCTCTCCCTTACTCTTAAGAGCTTTTTGCAGGTTGATTACCTTTAATGGAGTATATTAAAAATAACATCTAAAATTTGTAAAGATAGGTGTCCTATTATAAACTATAGTAAAAGTGGAAATTACTTACATGTCGGTAGGGATTCCATTTTAAATTGGCATTTGGTCGAAAAGCCTTTTTGGAGAACCGAATGAAAACGCAATAAAGCGTGTGGCGCTTACTTTTATGGCCTCTTTTGGCGCTTACCTTTATCATGTATGTTACGAATTCAAAGCGTCCTTGCTCTAAATCATTACCCCACTAGGGCAAGATCATTTATTTTATGTACTTTTAAAAGCCCAATATTTGTTGTTAAAACTAAAGAAATTTTTCCTATATTACCATTATGTTTATATAATTTTATGTCTTAATGGAAAAACTTTTAAATAAAATTCCAACTTTCTCATCTCCTCGCAAAGAGCGTTTCTAGCATCAGAATTTTTTGCTATTTTATTTTCTAGTTTACTCAATCCAAAAAAAAGCTAGGACGTTTACGTAGCGGAAAAAGTCATTAAAAAATCCATCAAAGCATAGACAAAATGTATTTTTGCTAAATGGCGTTTTTCCCGTACGTGTGATATTTTATAAATTATATTTTTTTGTTTATCTTCATCTATGTACAGAGCATTTAAATTTCATTGTATTTAAAGGGTTACTCGCTTATTTGCAGAAATATATATCTCTACGATCACACAGTATAACTTTTTTTTTATTAACAAAAGGTTAACAAAAGTTTTCTTAATGCTCTTTCTTTTTTGTAAATCCATTCGAAATTCTTATAGGCAGACCAATTAACGGAATCCCTAAGATCGTCCGGTTTATTGATTTTAGGCTTTTTTTCTTGTGGAAGTACTTAGAAAGTTAGATATGTTGCACGATAGAAAACAACATAAACATACAAACTCTTTTGGATGCAACATCTATAAGAAACAGTTTTTATATTTGCATTCAGTTTTAAGGCACAATGGCCTTAAATTAAAAAAATGTCAAAAAAAATCACTCTGTATTTTAAATATAAAAACTGCCAAATAAAATATATTTTATTAATTTTTGTTTCACAAAAAATAGTACAATATTATGAATATCGTATATTTACGTTGGTGATAAACAATAAGCGAACAACCCTGTATATATAACAAAATTGGAAAAACTCTGTACATAAGCTAAACGTAAAACCAGATTGCTTTCGAAGATTTATTATGTCGTTGTGAACGGAAGAGGAATAATAATGGTCGGTTTTAATTTTTGAAACGATTAAAAGCGTTCTCTATTCGATGTAAGCCCAATTCTCTTACAGTAACAATTCGAAAATTGTTCTTATTCCATCATTTTTATGTCAAATTTATGCCAGACTCTATTTTATGCCCCCCTAAAGCTCCCGCCACCGATCGTAAAATGTAAATAGGGACCTTAGAGGAAAAAAACGGGGGCAATTTTTTCTGGTGATTTTCTATCATAAGAATGCTAATGTAGGAATAAATTTAAAAATTTTCAATGGAATATTTTTATCTGTTAGCCTACAAAAATTGATTAGTGTTACGTAATAGTAGCTATACAGTTTTAAAACTAGTGAATTTTTAAAATAGATTTCCTCGATTTCATTAAAAAAAAATGTTTTTTTTTTAATGAAATTCTAGAACTCATTTATTACACCGATTAAAAAAACCTGATTGGGAGGAAAAAAAATAAAGAAAAATTTAATTTTACTCGTTATTACTTGTTTTAACGATGCAAAAGTGGTTGATATTTTATTTTTATGTCAAAAGTTGAAAGGAAATCCAGACCAATTTTTCCGCTTTTGTACGAATAATCCTTAAATTCTCAGATATATAAACGTGGCACGGTGGTTTTTCGCAAAGAAAAAGAACATAAAAAAAAACCAAATTGATTCCAACAAAATTCCTAATGGTTTCTTTCGAGTAATTTTTACCTTTAAATATGATAATCGCGGTTAATTTATCACTAATGAGCAAATAAACTTGTTCCTGAGATAAAAACGTTCCAGATATGAATAATTGCGCTGGTTATCTGGAAAGGATGAAATTTATTTTTCCCTTTTAATATTAAATCTTGTAAAATAAGCGCAAGAAAAAGATAATGTCGGTCAACGAGAACCTAATTTCTCATTGAATAAACGAGACGACTTTTTTAATTTTTACCTACTTCTTCTTTTTCTTTCATTTTTCCTTAATTTTTAATTGCAGACAGAAAATGATTACGGGCAACCTTAATTTAGAACTTACTTTATTACTTTAACATGTATTTATTTACGAAAGGCGTGCTGCTTTAAGCAAAGCCCTGGAAGGCAACAGCTTATTATCGTTCTAAACTTGAACTTAATTCATAAGAAAAACAATTATTTTCCAATTTAACATAAGAGAAAAAAACGATCATTAACGGTCTCAACTACTCAACAAGACAATGAACAAAAAAAAACTGTTGTTAAGAGGGCGGCTTCTTTTATTAAAAAGCCTTAAGCCGCAAAAAGATTTTTAATAAAAGAATTCTAGTTCTTTATTGCTTTCGCATCTCTTCGTATATATATATTTTTTTCTTCTATTTTGTTCTCGGCCTGACGCGACGAAGAACGTTTGTTTATTCGAAAACATCAATCATAGCAAGTGTCACTGCAGTAAAACCGAGTTTAATCAAGCCCCAGTTTCCCGGATATTTCTTTTAAATATCTTTTCGCAAACAACAACGACGAAAGGAAAAAGGGTTCCCTATTGTTTGCTCCGAGCCGAATTGAACTTTGGTTCAGTTAGAAAAAAAAACGGGAGAGGAATGTTTTAGTGCTTCGGGCAACGAAAAAAACTGAAGATAACATAACTTCTAGTCTAAAGCTATAATATTAAAAAATAATTTGTCCAATAAGGTACCAAAAAAAAAAAAAAAATTAAAAATGTGGTAATAACTCAAGTCACGGAAACGCAATGCGGCCATCCAAAGTCGTGGAGAGGAGCGAGGTTTGATGGTATTTGTTAGAAATCCCGACTCGAAGATCCACAAATGGTGGAAATTTAAAAGTAAGGACTCCCCAAACACTCGTAAGATAAATAGATAACAAGAAGCCAACATCCTAACGAGTAATTGCTATCTTTCGATTTTCTTAAGGTCTCTATTTTTTTGTTCTTTCATTATTTAATACCTCGTTTTTTTATTGCAGTTCCTATGGAAGAGGCCCATGGTGTGCTTGAAAAAAAGAAAGGACTTCCATGCAATATCAGCCCTCGGGACCGACAGGACGCGGTCGCAATGGTTTTATGGTTCAAAGAAAGTATAGGAGAACCACTGTATAGGTGAGTGTTTTTTTAACTTTGCGATTTTTTTTATTGTCACTCCTTGGTGTTATTTACAACTATACAATACAGGGTGTCCCATGAATATGGACATCTTTCCGTATATTGAAAATAGTAATGATGAAAATTGAAAAAAATCTAAAAGTGCATTCTGTGATCAAAAATAAGATCAGTTTGTCAAAAAACATAGGGTCCTACGGCTTTTATTTCAGAGATACCTGGTGTTACAATTTTCAATTAGTCATCATTTTATGCTTGCTCTGATTCTTCCTACTTACGATTAGTTTAAAATTTGGACTATTGACTAGTCGTATTGTTTGTGTCTTCACCATTACTTAGTTACTTCATCTAATATTTTTATGGTTAATGACACATAGTCAGTTCACATTGATTATATTGATTAGACTATCTTAGATGTTCTTGAAATTTAAAAAATTGTAACGCCCTGTATGTTTAAAATGAAAGCCATGATACGCCATATTTATTTAACAAACTGACCTTATTTTTAATCAAAGAATACGCATTTAAATTTTTTACACGGAATTTGGAAACACCCTGTTTATTAATTTTAACACATCCCATCGATTAAAAATACTTTGTAGATGGTGCCACCAACGGTTATATCGAAAGTATCTTTTCCACAAGTTTGTATCAAATTTGTATCGGAAAATTCTTCTCGCTGACACACTGTTCAATGGCAAGCTGCACTTTACCTTCAAATATGATGTTCTATCTTTAACAGTAGAGAATAAAAGCATGTTAACCAAAATTGAACTCTACGAGTGTGCGAGAGAATGTTTACGTCCTGGAGTTCTAAAATTCAAGAGCAGCACAATTTTCTGGCAAAGATCCTGAACAGATAAACTTAGTATACCATTCGATAACCGCAACCGTACTTCCATTTCCAACTGATATTTGGATTTCTACTCTTAACCGGGGATCTTTCAAACTGAGCCCTTTTAAGTTTCATAGAGAGCGCATGTAGTATCCAACGCGCACAAGTTTTTCTGACATAAATGTTTGTGGAAAACTGCAAAACATAAACTCCGATTTATATTTGATCCAGCCTCATATAAACCCTATTTGGAATGGATTATTGGTTGTTCTAAATTCTAAAATTCAGTGGGGATTGAAGTGCAATCCCATATTTTCGATCGTTTTTCAACGCGTTTAAGTTGGAAATGTAAAGTCTTTATAAAACTCGTACACTTTTATTGTTGCTTTAAATATTAATTTTTGTTTTTCTTTTAGATTTAGATATGGATTTTTTAAAGTTGATTTTTTTCCGACAGGATCGTTATACTATAAAGAAGTGATGAGCTCGTAATCGTTAACCTTTAAAGATTTCGAAGAGCAAATTTATCTTTCACGGGTGTGTGAATATTGCAGCGTTCCTGCTGTTATTAGTTTCCTTAAAGCGCTCCATAACGTAATATCGTTTTGTTGAGGCAAGCAATTCGAGTTCTTCTTCTCTATATTACCTTTTCCCTCCCTGTCCTAGATGAGTTTCTCTAACGTGCACTGAAAATCATCATTTTTTTATTTTTTCCCCCACTAATGATAAATTAAAATTTTAAACTGTAATCGCTTTGTTTATTGTGGCATTTTACTCATTGGTTTAAAAATCCACAATGGAAAATTGAATAGAAATGCACATATCGGTCCGGTTTTGAGAGATTTTATAACCAATTAATAGAAAATATATTAACAACGATTAATATCAACTGTGAAGTTGGTAATAAACCAAATATAATATGAATAAGCAAATTTAGTATAAATATGATCGTGTTTTCAATTGCGGCTGCATTCCAATACAATATCATTTTCGCTTTGATTAATCAATTTAATAAATAATGTTACGATAACAATTGAATACTGTGCTTATGCATGGTATTTGTTTATTAAAAAGACTATTTTTTATATTTTTTTATTAATTGTCTGCCTTTTAGTTAATGAGGAGAAACCGCTATTCTGGACAAACCAATTCTTAATTGTTTCTCAAAAATTTCTGCCGACCTACTAGTGAATCGAACCGTTAATAAATCTAATTTTCTTCAGACGTCTTCATTTTCCAAGAGAGATGGCCTATTTAAAACAGAAGTTCTAGAGTTTAATTAAATCCAGACTGGGAGAGGATTGTCGTATCTAAATTTGCCCATAATATTACTTTTCTAATACCATTTAGTGTTGAGTGTTCGTGTCATTCAAATTTTCAAATATACGAATTATATTGTTCACATCACGTACTTACTTGAAAGTTTTCAACAATTTTAAATCCGTTCGAACGTCGCCAGAGTGGAGAAATTATTCATCGTGGTCCGTTTTCAAACTTGGAAAACCAACTTTTTTTCTTATCGAATCCGTTAATCTGGAAATAAAGTCGTTGTGTGGAAAGAACCAAACGATAACCGCATTCGAATATTCCCGAGGAACATTCGTATGCAACGTTGGTTGCATATCCGAAAGCAAATTGGAATAAAAATACATTTAGGATCGGGTGTGTCGTGTGGATATTTTCCTCGGCTCTCTCTCCGTTTCTCTGCACGAAAGTGTCTATTATAAAAGCGAAGATCTCATGTGCATCCCATGTCTGCAAATCCTGCAAATAGATGTTATAACTCGATTGGTCCAATATTACATGTGGAAAAAAAAACACATTTCATTGTTTGTTTTGACTGAGAATGGATAAGTACTCGTTTCAGGTAAGAAAATAGATTTATCTCAACCCGTAAATAAGTGAAACAACCTCAAAAAAAGAACAAGTTTTTTTTCCATTGTTCTTCTTCTTCCCCTAATTGCCACCCATTAAATTGCCCACATTATTTTTGGACTAATGTATTTCGGTTCATTAGTGGAATTCAATCAACAAAAGAACCGCCCATGTCTTTGACAAAAAAATAACCAAATAGCAAATAAATAGAGCTCAATTTCTACCTCTTATCTATCTAATTTACAAAATTTAATTAAACTCTGTACCTTTCCCATTTCAACAGACAATCCTTTTCGTCGAATAGAGGTAAATTGAAATAATTAAGGGTTTCTGAACGAAGATTGAGTGAAGATCCTTTACAAAAGCATAATTGCATTAAAAGGCTCATAAATTCTGTCAATGTATGGACAGTTAAAAGTCTTAAATTTGTTTGATTAACGTATTCTCATGGGTGAAATAAAATCCTCAGTTGAAACAACATCTTCCATATACGTACTTCAAACTACACCTCATTTGTGCAAGGAACTTATTAGCTTAAAATGTCGATGTTACTTTATTATTCACCTGCACCAATGCTTGGAAACGATTTGAACTGATGCATAGTTGACCAGAATCACACCACAAGTATAATCTCGGATATGCATATACAAACCATGCCTACTCAGGCAAACCGGAGTCACGGCACTGAGCGCGTATGGGGACCAAATAAAATATGAATATTCCCTAAACCTTGCGTTGCGTTGTCACCTTTATTAAACTCATGAAGCAAAATATGCAAACAGAAAATGTCAAAATAGAATATGACGTCATTTTAAGATAATGGTATTTTCAACGATATATGAACATTACCTTGAAGATGTTTTAAAGCCTTAAACCATCCCAGAAGAAAATGTTTAAATAAGAAATAGAACCTGTTAAGTTAATGTTGATTTTATGTGGGAAACTAGAGTTTTACCTTTTGGATTTGGTGTTAATCAAAGGACTCGTGCATATTATCTTTCGCCTTTTAACACAAGTTTAAGGGTTTTATTAAAAGATGAAGAGGCAGAGAGGTGGAGAACTAGGACATGTCTCAGTTCAAATTCAGTTTTTGGGCATAACGAATGAATATTCATTGTCGCCTTGCCGCTGCGATAATAAACCTTTTTCCAACAGTTAATGTTCAGTTAACGTTTTAATGAAAACGTTTGTTGCCATAAATTCTTACATCTAATTTCGTCAGGGTATGAATAAGAATCCTGAATATTCTCATATAGATTTAATATTTATTTGTATGACGAGGAACATCAAGAAAATAGCCTTTCTCTTTATTTTCCCTACTGTTATGTCTGAGCAATTCGAAATTATTGTTACACTGAAACGAGTTCCAATAGAAATAAATGTATTTTGATTTTAGCTTTGACGTTAGAGGAAGAACATTCAAGGATGCCAAATTGTGGTCCTCGCCCTCAGTGTTTGGCAATAGGGCATATTTTCGGCCGTCCACCAATCCGGCCACTCTTGTGATAGATAACATTCAACAGTCTGACGAAGGCATCTATCGATGTAGAGTCGATTTCAAGAATTCCCCGACTAGAAATAGCAAAGTTAACTTTACTGTGATCGGTAAGTCAATTTTTTTTTAATTGTTTAAATCTCCAAAAAGAAAATGTAGATCAAAGAGTGCAAACAACATCGTTCGATTTTTGATTAATGATATTAAATTTCTTGGCAGTTTCAAACTAAAAAAAAAAAAAAATATGTGATTTTGCGATTTCAGCTTTGCCGCTGCTCATAGGGCGTAACTCAATGTCGGTTTGTAAAATGACACTAGTTAGTTTAGTGATTGATTAACTTGTTTTTCTCCCCTTTTTATGTAACATGTTCTCTCTCGATTAACTTCTTTAATGTTGATGGATTAATACTTGTCTGTCGATTTTAGAAAAAAAAACCTGGTCCATATGTCATTTTTTTTATTTGTTTACCATAACAAAAGTTTATGCTTTAAAAATACGTACGTCGATACGTACGTCGATAGATCTGTATGATAAAATCACAATTCTTTCATTATCTCCAGAGCAACTAAAGCAATATATCCAGATATGAATGATGTTACTACGGAAAAACGAAAAGGTCTAATGAACTCAAGTTATTTTGCCCTTGTTGTTTCTAATATTTGTTGCCTTCAATAAAATTTCCTGTAGATATATTTATTTGTTTTCCATTTTTCTGGACTTTTATAGTAGAAACTGAAAGAGACATAAATCATTTTCCGGAATAAATAAAAATTAAGAAAGTCTATTTTGCATTTAGAAGAGATTTTGTAATGGAAAAGAAGTGGACAGTTGTTTTAAGTTTTAATGGAAGTCTCAAAGAAGAATATTCAGCATAATTCTATTGATGCTGTCAAACGCTACTCGAGATGTATTTTTTGACATTGACAAGTAAACTTTTTAACAAGGAAATTCGAAAACTAACCACGAAAGTAGTAAGATCGTGAAGGAATTGAAAAAGAGTGTATTTTTAATTAAAAAAAAAATCACAACAAATGAACCATCATATTTTAACAAAATCGAAAGATTTAATCTATTAAAATGAGAAAATAAAAACTATGTGTAATGAATTTTATAAAAAAAAAAGAGAAGAGATAATAAATATATCGGCCATTTTGTATATTGCACCATACTATAATAAATTCTACAGACAACAACGTTTTCGCATTTATCGATATTTATATGTTCCTTTTCCAGATGCTTTCTTAAATGTAAACCACTTTAGACAGTTCGTTTGTATTTTTCTCAGAAGCAATAAAAGTGACAAAACGAACCGAGGCGGAAAACAGACAAACGACGCACACGACTGTTGCAACTTCGTAAATATCTCAATAATAAAAAGTAATTTTTTATTTAAGTATTACAGATTTTAATAAAATAAAAAAGGAAAAATGACATTCAGATATTAATAATAAACTACCTGCCTGAAAAAAAAAATGGGAAAAACCATTCCTCGTAATACGAAACGGATGGCAAAAGGGGAGAAAAAGGAAGATCTAAATTGTGTATATATTGGTCGCTTCTACGGCCGTGGTTAAGTTCCGACATCTTTTATTCGTCCATTTCTACTGTCATCATTTTTCAGACCCGATTTGCCCGGACGTGTCGACAGTTGAATCAATAATAATAGTATATTTTGGGATTTACATACAACATAGGCGTGTATCATTCAAACGGAAAATGCACAAAAGGAATGTATACCTAAAAGTGTTTCTCTTACCTTGCTTTAGAATCTTCACTGATCATATCTTATAGATCCTATAGTGTCATTGTCAATGTAACATTTTTGAATGATCGGCTCTTCTAACTTTTCTACGAGCATTCGCTTTTCTTTAATACTCAAAAAGCTAAAAACGAAAATTTTAGTTAAAGTAGTTTTAAAAGTAGGTTCAAATTGAACCAAATATGTATGTGCGCAACATTTCAGGAATTCTCCAACTAAAATTGAACAGGGTGCGGGTTCATTCAGTGATTCACCATTAGTTTTTCGAAAGATCAAAGGGTTTTCTAATTTTGCCGCAAAGTTTCACGGAATTAACATTTAATGACGGCCAGTCTCTCTTTCTAAAATAAAAAAAAAAAAAAGGAAAAATAAAAGTGAGTTAGTTCTCGAAAAAGATCAAAGAGAGAAAGAGCGTTTTAAATTAAGAAACTTTGGAGGAGTATATTTACATTCAAAAAAACCTCGTTTTGGTGATGTTACCAAATATGATTTAATAAAAAAAATTCATTGGATATGGAATCGAGTTTTTGATGACGGCTTGGAATGTTTAGTTCTGGAAAATCAACAACAACTGCAAGCACCACCAAACACTACATAATGTTTCGCTCGCAAAATGATGAAATGGAAGTAAAAATGTGAAATAAAGAGACCGGGGTAAATTTATATTTTTTTTACGAAGATTAATTGTTGCAGCGAAATCTGTTTTTAGAGGCGCTTAAACTGAGTGGGAAAATATCGAAAACGCAATATTAATCAAGCCTCCACTGACAGCTGTGTATTTTATTGGCAGCGTCCCCCCTCTTTTGTAAAATGGATAATCGTCCCACCGCAATCGATACTCTTAGACGAAAACAAAAAAAAACCGAAATTATATCTAGATTAATATCGTTTTTATGTTAGACTTTGAAAATTTAATAAGCAAACAGACCAGTTTCCAGTTAAAAAGAAATAAAAAGGAGACAACAAAAGAAAAAAACACCAAGGCAAAAGTATCTTCACAATATAATGCCATAATATGACCCGTATCAATATCGAAACAAACAAATATCGAGTCGCTTTCATCTTTTATATGGTATTTGTTTCCTAAGGGTTAAGTGGTTGATTCTGAGCAATCGATTTCTTTCGATATTTCTTGATGGAGTAGTTTGCATGTTACAGTAAATTATTTCCATTTTGATGATTTCGACACTGGCATCCAACGTTTTAAGTCATGTTTGACGACTGTACTAAGTGATCGCTTATTTTGCATTACGTTTACTATTTGCCCTTAATAGTTGTTTTGATTGTAAAGAATATAAATATAGAAGAAAAGAGAATAGTTAGACGTCACAAATTGATAAACAACAGTCTGATATGCTTTCAAAAAGCACCTTGATGAGCTAAATAAATTAAAGGTTTTCCACTGAACCAGTCTAAATGATTGAAGCAAAGCAGTCTTGGTGTTAAATATTAATATTAAACGTACAGCATGCATTATAACTTTTTACGGAGTATTTTCAATTTAAATATCAAACTTTCAACAATGTCTAATCGAAAACTTAAAACAAAAAATATCTTTTAGAAATTTCTTCGTTTTCATTTAATTTTCAAACGAAAATAAGAGGGAAAATAGCATTAAAATAACGGAAAAACTAATTTCTTTGCCTCAATCCTAAATTCAACAAAAACACCTGCCTACCTACAAATATCTCATTCCACCTGAGTCGACCTCATAATTAAAAAAAAAGAATCACCATTAACGAGGGCCGTTAATTTATACAGTTAAAACCCCAATTCATTGTGCAGCACATGACAACCTAAATAAATAACACTATTTAAATTGTGATGTCACTATTCTCGCACATTTATTACTTCTGTTTGAAATGTATATTTTGTTGCAGTACCTCCAGAAAAAATACATATTTATGATGAAAAACGAATAGACAAATCGGTACTGTTAGGGCCTTATAACGAAGGATCAGATGTGAATCTGCTTTGCGAAGTGAAAGGTGGTAAGTACTAACAACTTTTTTTCCTCATTCTTTTTTCGCTGTTAACATAACGACGAAAATTGGTCAGTTTTATTTTTTCCTGTGATTAAACGAGCTGGCGGCGAGTATCAGTTTTAATTTTATCGATGGATACGTCGGAAGCCATTAGGTTAATGGGCAAAAAGTCGTCCTGATATCGAATACTATTATAAACCCCGACGATGAAAAGGTGATGAATGAAGTGTCACTGAAAAGAAAAAAAAATTGCAATTTCTGCCAGTTAATACTGTATAAAATCGAAGACACTCTTTATAATATAAAAAAGGATCGTTTTTTTTCTATTTTTATAATTAAATTTTAGATTATTTTAAAGAAATGACGTCAAATTGTAAGTAACTAATATAATTATAAAAAAAAATGAAAATTAATTTTTAAAGTATGTATGTAGTTAAATACAGTAGTTATTAATATACTTAAAAGCCAAACGAGAGAGAGATTAAAATGGACCATTAAGTAAATTACCCAACCATAAAATAGAGCTATTATATTTATCAAAAGCGTTATTCATACCTTATATCGATTCAAATACATGTAATATTTAAGGAAAGTTCAATGAAATTCTTCTATTGTTTCTTTGAACAAATGCAACAATGTTCCAAAATAAAAAACCATGCACCGTTTATAATTTTCTAGGAAAACCCAGACCACGGGTAGTGTGGTTTCTGGAAAACGTGGTAATCGACGATTCGTTCGAGAACCGATCCGACGGTCTGGTCGTCAATCACTTGACGTTTCCGAATGTGGGCCGCCAACATTTGCATGCAAGACTGATCTGCCAGGCCACCAACAACAATCTCGTACCGCCGGAGACGAAGGCTGTAGTTCTGGACATTAATTGTAAGTAATTTACTGTCACTTTTCTTACAATCTATTCTCCCTCGCTCCTCGAGGGTAGAGGTCTCCAAAAGAACGTTACGGGTATTTTACTACATTATATATATATATATATATATATATATATATATATATATATATATAGTATATATATATATGTAATACATACTATGTATATACTTTATACACGCATATAATCTCTAATTTAATTGTAACATATCTATATTTTGGCTTCACAATAGGTAATTTATGAAAATTACATTTCTCTAAGGAAAATAGGAGCTTCACAAAAGGATTACATAATAAACAACCATGAGGAAATTAACTAAACTACAAATTATTACAATGGAAAAATGCTGCCTTCTGGGAATCCTTTTTTATGAATATAACTCTTGAGATGCATTCCTGTTTCAAAATATTCCGTTAATTTTTCTGAATATGTAGCTGCTAAAAATCTCCGAAGGATTATTATTAATGCGACTGAATCATATGCTACAAATACGATGGGCAAATCATCTTCTGGAATGCCATCTGTCTTATATGAAACAAATATGTACTGATCGAACAACATTTTCTGCCTTGAAATCAGATTTTTGCATTTTTTCTCCAGGATTCCTGAGATTCTTAATTTGCTTCAAAAAAACATCAATTCTTGATATGAAACAATAATTAACTTTTACAGAGTGTCCCAACGAATATAGGCGTTTACCCACATATTCGAAAGTGTAACTACAATTTGCACATATACTAATCTTGATCTGATCCTTTATCGATTAAAAATATTTTACAGATGGCGCCACTAGCGGTTATCCAGAGAATAGATGTCACCTCGCTTATTTTAAATGGTATTAACCGTCTATATTTATGCATTTTTGGATTCTCTTAAGCTGATTAAACACTTAGATTGGATTTCCTTATACTTAAAAGTAGTTTTCGAAAAATTTTATTTTTCTTGCCGAAACACAATTTTCTTAAATATGTAAGTCTCAACTGTATTTAAAGCTGGTCTTATAAAATTTTGCAAAGATGTACACCAAAGATGACCATAGGAGATTTAACAAATATACCAGATGACCAAAAAAATAGCCTCGAATATAAAAAACTTTGAAAGCCGAAGAGTCATTTATTTTAAATGGAACGCCCTGTATATTTTTAGATATCTTTATTCTTAATTTAATTTTGAATTAATTTCTATGAGAATTCCTTAAATTTATTTTTCACGGTTTTCCTTTAAAAAAATTTTAATTTGTTCAATCAATAAATCGAATTATTGTATCGTTAGTTTTGAATATATGAGTTCTTGTCAAAGCAAATGGATCATACTGTCACTGACAATTATTCATACGTTAATTATTGTATTAACGATTGTAATTTCATTTTTTTCTTATTCATAAGGAAAAAATTAAATAAATGATAAATTGATTCAACAAATTTTCAAAGAAATTATTCATTTAATTTAAATTCGTCTAAAACTTACAGAAATACACATAGAAAGGAATCAAAACTTTGAAAAATTTATAAAATAGAAATGAAAGAAAACAAAAATAAAATATATAAAATAATTTGTCATTTGTATAATATTTTCGAATTCGAATTCGCACAAATTATTAAAAATCATTTATATGTATAAGGATTCCTTAATAGTCGAGCACAATCGCTACATTCTAAAATATAAATATCGCGTAATTAGCTTGACCAAGGCTTATAGCAGCAGCCAAATGCGCTTACAACAAGCCAAATAAATTTTGCAGGCCATGTAAAAATATAAAATTTTAAATAATATGAAAATATCTTAGTGGCCTACTGTTTATATTGAGATGACAAATGACAATGATAAACATTTACGCATCAGTGGCGATTCGCAAGAGTTTTATATTTGTATTTTCGATGTGATTTTTTTGGTAATCTATATATAATTTTTATATTGATTTGTAAAAGTAATGGTTAATAGAATTTTTTGGAGACCTTTCAAAAATCTTGGCTTTCACTTGCTCCAAAACAGTTTGGAAAAATATTAAGGTAAGATTTATTCTGTAGCTAGTATTTAATGAAAGTTTACATGGCCGACATGGTGGCATAAGTAATGAGCTGCACCTTTACCCTATCCTTAAATATATTTACTTAATAATTACTTGATTTAAATAATAGTTATACCCATAAATAAAAATTAAAGCAATGGTTAATTCAAAAATTAAAAATATAAATATTTAAAAAAAAAACATGCAACGTCTATGCTCTTTTTTTTTGCTTGTGCCAATTTATATTAGAAAAACTATACATGTTGAATAATTTGATGAATGGTAACAGGACTAATGGTAGAATAATAATTGTAACATAAATGACAACACTGACAAAATTTGATTAATCTTTTCGCATTTTTTACTGTAATTTATGAATGAATGTAAGTTCAGGTTTTGTTTTTCTTTTCATTTTCAGTTAAATGTACGTTGTAAAATGTTGGTATAAAAACTCTTAATAGAAATCGATTCAGAATTAAATTAAGGATAAAATCGTAAAAAAAATACAGTTTGTTTTCAAAGTTTACACACCCAGTATAATTTTATTAAAACTATTCCCGGCATCTCAATCTCTCAACTTTGGTTAACATCTCAATAAAGTTTTATAAAAGGCGAGCTCGGAAAACAGCCGATAAATCGACGTTTAAAAAAAAATTATCTTTCAGTAAAAATTATCCAAAGGAATCAAAATTTTTCGAAAACAGGTAGGTTTAAATACGGTATAATCCAATAAGTATTTAATCAGCTTAAATCATAGAATTTAAAAATGTGAAACTGCATTCATTGTGTTTCATTCATAATAAGTGCTTCTGGTATAACTGTTAACGGCACTATTTTTAAATTATTTCTTATCGATATCAAGTTGTGTCAATTTATGTCAAAATTAGTTTATGTGCAAGTTTTCAAAATGTTCGTAATTATAGTTTTCAATATACAGTTAGAAGCTAATATTTGTGGAGCACCTTGCATAAATTTACTCTAATCTCTGCGCAATTAAGTTCAAAGAGATATCAAGGGACGTTATTTTTGGTCGACTTTGAGTGCATGCAATTGCAACGCTTAATATGTTAACACATGCAATGCGACTAAATGATGTTGGTTGCTCAATTTTTCTTAATAACTTATTATAGACACATTTTTTCCTAAATTTAGTATCATTAATAGGAAAATTTATCTTTTTTTTTTTCACGAAAATACAAGCAATTTCAACAGTTCAGTAAGCAGAACACCCACATATGTTTGTTTTGTATTATAATAAAACATGAAAATGGTAATTTAATAGTATCAAGGCAAAATTCAGATCCAACAATAACAATTATCACATGGAAGCCCTCCAGCGCACAACCCCAACCCCCGGCCTCCTAAATCCCCTGTATATTTCCATATTTATCGGTTAATGTCTCATTTGCAAGTTCGCACCTTAATAGACCTCACATCGGCTAATCAGTTCATTGAAGTTCATTTGCACTTGATAATAACAATTTTGAATGGTAACTAATATACTATCGATTGTTTGGTTAATGCAACAGAAGGTATTTAATCGCTAGCTTTTGAACAATGGACAATGTTTTCGGTCCAAAACGTTTCTGCATATGGTAGAAATTCGATTTTCGGTGTATTTGTTTTGTTGTTTTTGAAAATGCATTGAAACTTTTAGATTGATATTTTGTTTGAAAGACTTGTAAAACAAAGTTTTTGCTAAAATGCAAGTGTCTATTTCGCTTTGTCTAAACGCACAAGCAATAAATGGGCATGCAAAACAAACTCGTTTAGAATATTCGAAACGAAGACCCTCTCTCTAACATCAAAGAACGTTTTCAAGTGGAAATTCTGAATATTACTCGCACGAAACCGTTCTTTGGTATAAATAATTGGGCCTGATCGGGTACACCTAGGCATAAATTATTTAATTTGAATTTAAACGAATTTTAACCTTAAATGACTTGATATTGTAAAGAAAAAAAGGCACAGTATTATATCCTTTTTCCGGCTTTTGACTTTGAAGGAAAATTAATTGTCAATAAGTATACCTAAATAAAATTTTACAAATTATGTTTTTGAGATAGGCAATTTATGTAGCATTATCACGAGCTTTTATAATATAAGTAAGGAGATATACAGGGTATTTTTTATAGGCCATGGTTCTCCAGATACTTTTAATGTTCCATCGAAAAAAAACATCCTGCATATCATTAAAATCAATTGCACATATACAGGGTGTAACATAAGTGATGACTTTCATTTTAAGAGGTGATTTCTTGTCACATTTAAGCAAAAAAGTTCATATAGACATGAATGCGGAAATGCTTCGTTACCGAGATACAGGGTGTTACATTTTAAGAAAAAAGAACAGTTTTTATTTTTTAATTTCCAAACGACTTAAGATTTTTTAACGAAAT
>JABRWK010000008.1:1200861-1228850 GCA_013372445.1 Hypothenemus hampei
CCCTTTTCTCATTTCAAAATTATATTAGTACAGGGTGTTTGGGAATTAAATAAACAAAGGGATCATTTTTGATCTCAAGCTATCCGTAATGTAAATAAAGACAAACTCTGGAATATGAAAATTCTTTTGTGATGTATTTCCAGAAATTTCAGATATTATTTGATAAATTCCAGTTATTTAGTTTCAACAATAGCAATTTTCTTCCCTTTTTTTATTCCAGAATATGGAAATTTTTCAAAACGTAACCGGAGGAGTAATCCTAAGTGATCAAAGTCTGGTCCTTCAAAACGTTGTCCGATCGACGGCTGGCGAATACACGTGCGTGGCCACAAACACCGAAGGCAAAGGACCAAGCAATCAAGTGAAATTGATTGTAAAATGTAAGTTATTTGACAAAATAATTAACATTCGAATTGGCCTTTTGCGCAACGAATTAAAACATCAAATCCCTCCAACAACAACAACTTTTTATTTAATATGCCAAAACCAAATGAGACAACGGCAGGGCGCAAAGCAAAATTCATAAAGAGTGACCCGAAATTTAATTTTGGAAGCCCGTCCGGTCCCTCGGGTTGCATATACACGGTCGCTAAGGCAATTTCGTCTGTTTTCTCTTTGATTCGCATCGGACCTTGTTCACAACCGTTTACGGTTGATTTGTTTTTTAATTATACCACTTGCGGTCTATTTTATTTTTGATCTACATTCTCCGAATAAATATACAGAGTGTTTCATTAAAAATTTAATCATGTCCATCCATATAGTTATACGACCCTATTTGGTAGGTACACCTTTTAATATTCAGACCAAGATGAATCACGAAAATCGTTTACCGTTCTTTTTCTCATGGTAATGACTTGGATAATTATTCATTTTCGTTGTCGTTACACGGTTCCATTAAACTGTCAATAATTACTCTGGCCTGTCATTGATTGTTCCTCCTTAATGGCAAGGGAGCAGTAAGAGGAACTGGAGCTGTCAACTAAATGAGTACAGAACCCGTGCCGGTATAAAGCATAATGGTGACAAATGAAATTTCAGTTTTAATTGAACTTGACACATGACATATGTACATACTTATACAGGGTGATTCAAATTAGATGGCACCTTAGAGGTTTACGGAAAACGGTTCGTAGGAACTTAGGCAACTTTGATAACTTGTGGGTCTGCCCCATCCATCTAAATTATTTAGTATTAGCAGCGTTGCCACTTCCATTGAAAAATAATGGCAATTTTGTTATTTAAATTGACAAACTATGTACCTATTTTTGTTAATTTTTGCTATATATATATATATAATTTTTATACAATGTATATCAACCAATGATAGTCTTCGACATAATCAGTCATTGTTTACTATTTTGTTGCAAAACCATTTTTCAGTTAAAGCCATGTGGTTTTGTATTTTGATTTCATAAAATAAACAATTAAGTTTTTGAAGAAAATTTAATAAACCCTAGCGTACACTGTTTTTATAGAAAAATCAACACTATACATTCACGTATAATTAACCAAACGTGTATTTTTTTTTTAATAGAACAACCTATATTTTGTTAGAAAACCTTAAAATCCAATAAATTTGATTTTAAAAAATGTTTAACATATTGATATATTGCAATCTTGTATTGTCAGAAGATGATTGTGATACGCCATATTATTTGAACGCTGTTGCGGTTGTTTCAGCAGTTTGACAGCTCCTCATTTATGGAAATTGTTGTATCCAATATTTTGCCCATAAAACAAATGAAACCAATTATTCAAATTATGTTATTATAAATTTATTTATTCTACATGAACAATGCTATGAAATTCTAACCAAGACATATAAGAAATTTGACGAAAAATATTCTAACTTACCACAGGCAAATTAAAAAAAAATCAAGCGCTTCCAGAACAATTTTATGCTCTATAGGTGAAAGCTAAAGGCATCAGCGAGCTTACCTGGACCCGTCACTTCCAACGAAAATAATGTAATAAACTTTTTACAGTACTTTTGTGCTTATCTATATGCTTTAATTCGAAATGCAGAGGAACAGCTCAATGTTGCATATTCGTCTAACGAATTCTTAAACACCACAATATGCATCCGTTTGAATTTACTACGGTTCAAGCCATAAAATTTGGTGATTTTTGCACACGGGGTTGCCTTTTATGAAAAGCATTACTGTTCCATTTTCAAGAAAATCCAAAATTTTTAACCAACGCTATCTGGTCTGACAAAGCAAAATTTTCCAAAGCAAAGTACTTTCAACCGCAGAAACAACTATATCTCGGAAAATAAAATCCACATACGGCATGAGAAATGAGATTTCAGGATGAATTTAGTTTCAGCGTGTTTCGTTTATTAAAGAAGAATAAAATTAATTTTTTAATTTATGAGAAATCGTTGACTTCTGTAAAATACGTAGAGATAATACATATAATACCGTTTTTAACAACATGGAGAATGGTAACATTCTGAAAAAGTTGACCATAGAAGAATATAGGAACTATTAGTACCAATTGATTGAATTAGAAAACATGGAGAACTTTCCCAGATGTTCAATAACCGCTGGTTTCACTCTTTAAAGCCGTCCCATTGGCCTGCATTCACCCGATTTAACGCCTATATTAAAAGCGAAAGTGTAGTTAAGACCTATAAATATAAAAGGCAAACAGCGTAAATGTGTGTTGCAATGTACAGAACTTCTAAATTCCATAGACTTGGAGAAGGACATTGTAACTTGTGTAAATAATAACATTTTAGAGCGCTTCAAATGCAGTGGTCAAGGTCTTGAACAACTTGTACAATAGTATTCTTTATCCGTTTTTCTTTTTATATTGATTTTTGATAAATCGGAATATTTTTCATTAAATATCTGTATTATAGTTTCATCACTCTGTCCATGTTGAATAAATAAATTCATAAAAACTTTGTTTGAATAATTAGTTTCACTTATTTTATTAACAAATTATTAGAAACAACAATTCCCATTACGGATTAACTGTCAAACTGTAGAAGTAACTACAAAAATATACAAACAACATGATGTATAATAGCCAACTTCTGTAAAAAAACAAGATTTTAATACTCTGGTAAAAAAAACTGAGGTCATTCAAAGTTTTTCAAAAAATCAAAAAGTTTTGATTTTTTTTAAATATTCTGATTTAAAGTTATTTTTGTAATTTACAAACCATAGTGATGTATATTTTGAACTAAATGCAAAATACTAATAATAATATATTTTAAAGTATACTTTCTGCTTTATATTATTTATTCTAAAAGAGCAACAAATTAATATTTTAAACAAAGTTCGACTGAATACAATCAACATGGATCAAAAAAAACGCATCGTTATAATGTATTTTTTTCTTCTCTTGCGATAATGGGTGTTCAACAAGGCATACTTCCAATTAACCCAAGAACCGCACTTTGATCGTTATTATTTCAGTCCTACATTAGCAACTCTTACAGCTTCAAAATGGTTCTAGGAACAGATGTATGTTTTGGAATACATTGATCTAACTCATCCAAAACATGTTAAATGAGGTTCATGTCCAGACTAAGGACTAAAACTAAGGCCAATTGGACCTAATCCTAATCCAGATATTTTCTAACAAATCTGACTGCATGAGATCTGGCATTATTTTGCGTGAAAATGCTGCCATCGCTCATTCCGATTATGAGAGGCATAACATGATTTTTCAAAAGTTCCCTAATGTACTTGTAAGCTAACGAGGAACCATTCTGTATGTAGATTAATTCTGTGTATGATTGAGAAGAGATTCTCGCCCAGAACCATAACGGTATTACAGCCAAATGGAAATCAAGAACTGAAGTCCAAATCTATTTTATACTCGCAGACTTCCGTTTAATCTATAAGAACAAAAACGCGACTTATCTAAAAACAGTACCCTATTCCAGTCCTCATCATTCTATGCTGCGTGATTTCGGGCAAAACCAATCTTTCAATTCGATGCCAACGTTGCTGTGGTATACCTGAACCCTGTGATCTACGAAACAGTTCTGCAAGTTGAATTCTTTTCCTAACAGTTGACTCATTAATATTTATGTGTTTAACTTTTGAAGTTGATTGCGGATGGAAACTACAGAAGCTGTTCTATTGTGCAAACTCGTGGATACCAAAAAACGACCATCTTTTTGGGACTCGACTCTTTTTCACCCGTATCCTGGTTTTCTGGTTATCAGGCCAGTCTCGTCATAGCGTTGATACACCTTTTGTACAGCACAATGGGTCTTATTAACAATTCTTGCTGTTTCACGTTTTCCTCCTCCGTCCTGTAACAGTGCTACAATTCTTGCGACAACAATAGGATCTAAGGGCATTATGTACTGATAAATTAACACTACGAGCATCAATACTATCGACTGACAGGTTTACAGAGATAAATCTACGTTGATTTAAAAAAAGACCGAAATGTAAATTTTGAATTAAAGTTTATGCATGTTATTTCACAAAAGTCGTAATGGTGATATTATACGACAGATTACAAATACTTTATTGATAATTTGTTGACAGATAATATTTCTCTGACAACAAATGAGTGATCACTATGGCTTACAAACTGCAAAAATAAGCTTAAATGAATATTCTATAAAAATAAAAATTTTGATATGACCTCAATTTTTGGCTCCCTAGTGTTTATCATTGTGTTATATATAATTTTAAAACAAATTTATAAGGTTTTAAGATTCTCTAATAAAATACAAGGTGTTCTATATCTAGTTTTTTATAAGTGAATCTAGTATAATATCAATTACTCTCCGTTCTGTATGATATCTGTACGATTTTCTTTATAGAACTGAACATGTTAGGGTTCAATAAATTGTCTTCAAAAACTCAATTGTTTATTTTATGGATTCAAAGTATAAAACTACATAGATTTAATTAAAACATAATGTTGCAGCAAAAAATTAAGAAATGATTGCAGACCCAAAAGTTATCAAAGTTACGAAACTTTCGCGACCACCCTGCGGAACGCTTCCCATAAACGTCTAAGGCGTCATCGACCATGAATCATACTGTATAGTTTATCTTTAATCCGGTTAGAAAAAGACCCAACACGTGAGTGAAATAAGTTAATGCTACATGTACAGTGTGTTCCCAATTAGATGAAATAAATCTTGTAAAAGGAAAAAAATTCGATTTAAATTTTCATTTTTTAGGGTTCAGCTTTGCTTGATTGGACACTCATTTCTAACATTATTTCAGTTTTAAAATAACACGTAAGTATTGAAAATTTTCAAAAAAAACCTAATTTTTTGTGGAATAAAATGCTTTTTATACGTCAAATAGGACGTAAAACTATTAAGAAAAATTGCTTAGAATCAGCATCTAAGCCCATATATGAAATTTCAAAATTCTCGACCAACTATGATTTTTAATTTGTTTTTTTATATGTATATGTAGTTTTTTTCAAAATAGTAATTCTTGAATAACAGATCCGCATAAGAAATTTCAAAATCCTCAATCAACTTTAAAATCTATTATTTAAAAACTACTGTCTTGGCGAAGCTATACAAATAAAAAACAAATGAAACATCATTTTTTCATATTTTATGTATGGGCTTAGATGCTGATTCTAAACAATTTTTCTTTATAAACTGTATGTCGTATTTAACATAGAAAAAGTATTTTTCTACACAGAAATATAGATTTTTTGAAAATTTTCCAACACATACTTGGTTTTTCAATTATGTTAGAAATTAATTTTTAACCAACCACCGTTGAACTCTAAAAAATGAAAATATAAATAGAAAAATGTTTACCTTTTACAAAAGCCGTTTCACCTCTCCAGGGACACACTGTATATGTATGTATGTACATACATATTCATGATAATGTTCATCATTATGTCATTTTCAGCAAGCAGCAACGTACAACGTTAATCAAGTAAATGTATGTTAACTGTTCTTTAAATATTCCACCAACATGCCCTTTTTCCGATTGATCTGTTCGATTTATTTGAATTTGAATTTCAGCTTAATTTCACAAAAATACGTGGTTGTTTACTCGTAAAATTTATTACAGAAGAAAAAAAAAAGAAAACTATATTCTCTCTATTTACATTTGCCATGAAAAGTAAATAAAACAGCATTCAGCATAGTGGCAATGGTAGCATTCAAAGGGACGAGTTCCATTCTTAATAAATGGTAAAGAGGGAGAGTCGCTGAGCGGCGCCTTAGCTTTCACCTTGTTAAGAAAAGCCAGCTGTCGGGGCATGAGAGGAGACATTTAGGCGGGCTGTAAACTTTCAAATAAGTAAAGAACGTAACCCAATTTCGCGAATAGGATTTTGCACTTTGGCTGAAACTTAAGTAATACGCAAGTCGTATCGGCAATTGAGCGAAAAGAAATTTGTTTTCCGAGAATTTAGAAACCGCCTTCAACTCCCCACACTCCTGTATTTACCGACTACTTGTTACTTTGCTTCGAAATTTGTAGCAAGTGCCATTGCGAATCGAATCTTAAAATTTTCCTTACATATTTTCATTTAAAGTAATGAATGTCTGCAGCAAATTTAATGAAACTTGGTTTCTCTATACACACATAGTTCTTTCTCTCACTCTATTGCTCGAACTTTCTGAAATATATTCGTGTTCCTCTTCAAGCCCGCCCGAGACATTGTAAAATATCAGTGTTTAAATAAAGAAAAGGAGGAACATTTTGTATTTGATAATGAAACCTAAACTTTTCACTTCAGTAGTATTAGGGCTCTTGAACGTTTTATATAAAATTCAACACTACAAAGTTAATATAAATGGCTACAGAAAATTATGTTATATGTTTGTGTTCTGTTCATTTCAATTTCGGTCTTCATAGAGGATTGAAAGCGGTAGGGTTTGTCACCCAATTAGATTTGCAACAATAAATTTTAGTCCATGTTTTGTGTGTTTGATCTCTTGAGACATGTAATTTACAGACGCGCCAGTGTGCATTCAGGAACGTGAAGAAGTTTATGGGGCGCTCAAGCAGGAAACTGTAACGTTACGATGCAGAGTGGACGCAAACCCACCGGTCGCCGCATTTCACTGGACCTTTAATAATAGCGGAGATCAGACAGACGTTCCCGTCGAAAAATACACAAACGAGGTATTTTTTCAAGTTCCACATTTTCAACAAACGAGGTCCAAATTATTTGTTACCACTTTCCAAGTAGATATTTTATTTATTTTTTGTGAGTGTTCCTTACATGACACGCTTGAAATAAAGTCACTAAAACAAGCTATGCATATTACTTTTGTGGTTACTACTGTGATAATTCACTGTAGAAACATACATATTTTCAAATTTCCTGTATCTTGAAATTGAATATTTCATATATTTTTTTCCTTCGTAGGTTACATCTTCACGGCTCAATTATACGCCCAACACCGACCTAGACTATGGCACGTTGCTCTGTTATGGTGAAAATAAAATCGGGCAACAAAAAGAGCCTTGTATATTCCAAGTGGTCATTGCAGGTTAGTTATGATAATGTTGAAAATTTATTTTATATGTGTTCCCACAGCAAAACAAGTAGAAATTTGCAACTAGCGCAATATATTTTGCAGTCCCTTCTAGACAAGACAAACTAAGCGAGACTCGACGAACAATAACGACCGGGGTGTATCTCTTAGGTCATCATTTCGGGGTCAGTTTAAGATCCTGTCTCAAATTTCTTATAATCCTGAATATAATTTAAAAACCTTTTTGTTACTCCTGAATTTTATCTTAAATATGGATCCTTTAATGGAGATGACAATTTTCCCAATAAACTTGTCAATAGATATTCAATAATAATTAAATCACAATTTTCGTTCAAATTGCATTAATCCAATCTAAAATAATAATGGAGCGCTAGCACACAAGGAAAGGGTCAACTGGTAAGGCCCATGTTCGCATTACACAACATAATTCAGGATTATGATAAAGGACCTGTAATTGACCTGTGAAACGACTAGATCGACAATAGTTATTATCATAGCAGTGTCTAGTCCTATTTGAGCTACCCAGAAACTAATATATCCTATCTTCTAACTTTACACTTGAATTATTATCAAGTTTAACAGTAAATCTGATTAAGAAAAGTCGATTTATGCGATTTAAAAATTCCTTCCCTTCATCACCGTGAAATAACATAAAATTGATCGCAGTAGTTCTCGCTAACTTACTAGGATAATTTAAAAAATATTAGGAAACAGTGTTGCCAAATAATTCAATTTTTCGTTACATAAAAAGCAAATATTAAAATTTTACATATAAACATATATAACACGTCAGATTTACGATTGCCTTCAAACTAAACCCAATAAGAATCTGTAATAAATCCTTTATATTTCGGTTAAATTTAAAATAAACGTTAAATCCCTTTCTGGACCGCACCCGATCGTGACTAGGAACAAAACGACTGTATCAATTTCATTTAGATTAAGTGCGTAAATCGCTTTTAAAATTGCAGTCACGGTTTTCTCAGACTCGACTTGGATTACTATTTCGATTAATAAAAATTCGGACCTTCGAATAAAAAAATAAACGGTCTGGTCTTATAATTGTGATTGATTATTTATCAATTAATCGTATTTTTTCCTTAGGATATTTCCAAAAAATTGACAACACTGTAGCCATCGGTTCTTGTATAAAACGGTTTTTGTCAAAACAATGGATTTTCTTTATTTAAACGATAAAAACTAGACTGTAATATACATGGTTCTTAATTAGAAGTGCACGAATTAGTGCTAAAATTGCATGTTTGCTCTAACGTTAACTTTGGGCTTACAAGCTAATATTTATTGCTTTTAAGTGGGCGGACGAAAATAATCTAATATTATGTGC
The DNA here is from genome assembly GCA_013372445.1 of Hypothenemus hampei. Lineage (NCBI taxonomy): Eukaryota > Metazoa > Arthropoda > Insecta > Coleoptera > Curculionidae > Hypothenemus > Hypothenemus hampei. The sequence goes on from JABRWK010000008.1 coordinate 1,209,678, forward strand.
TAAATGCAAAATTACACTGTTTACATTAGTTCGTTGTGCAGCTCAATATTAGTCGGCTTAAAAGAAAATAATGGCAACGTTTAAGAGATAATATACTGTTGAAACTTAATATCCCAAAACCCCTTTTTGCTTAAAGCAAAAAAGGTTAAATTCTACAGCTTTTCAACACAAATCCCGTGTGTAGAATACATTTAAAATTCCAATTTTGGTTCACAAAAGTACCTTGAAAACAAAAGGGATGGATACGAGTTTAAAACTCCAGCATAATTGACATATTTCAGGTCGCCCATCACAATTGCAAAATTGTAGTCTCCAAAATCAGACTACAAACTCGTTGCAAATCGAATGTGTTGAAGGTTATGACGGGGGTTTGACGCAAAGTTTCGATATGGAAGTGCTCGAATTGCCCAGTCTCAGAGCACGTTTAAATTTGACCACATACAAGGTAAGCAAAAACAATTAACATCGACTAGAATTATGGCAAAAAAACGAGCCTAATTTTCCAGGCACCGATCTTTATAGTTGACGGTTTGGATCCGGGAAGCAGTTATCGAATCATATTATATGCGTCAAACAAAAAAGGGCGCAGCGAAGCGACAGTGATTGATCCCGTAACTTTCAAAGGAGTCGCGAAGTTGCAAGGTAAGAGATCTTTGAGATGTGTGGTAAAGTCGTGAGGAAACTTACATTTTCTTAAAGTTTTCCTTGTTTGTTGGTAATACCTGGACGATTTCTTTGTTTCAACTTTCTTCACTCAGTTGAAATAATATTTTGCTCTATGGAGTTCTAAAAAGGAGCCATTTGACAGGCAAATACTTTAAGCGATAGATCCATATATTTTATTGTTAATACTTGATAGTCTATCCTAAAAGCCTCATTTTATTATATATAGCTAATATAAACATAACGATCCACATAGTGTCTAAATGATCAATTGCACCTGGACCAACTCTTAAGAAGCATTTCCTTTTGCATGTTTGGATGTTGTTAAAATACTAGTTACATGGGGTGTTCCTTAATGGTTTGTGAATATTTTAGGATGTGATTTTACATGGGAAAATAATGGTAGTTCGCTATATAAGCTATATTTCAAAATTGCCTCGTTCCGAAAATATAAGGTTTGAAGGTTTTAGTAAAAAGAGGAAATTAAATTAATATTTCTGAAATCGATTGAGATATTTCAATGAAATTTAGTATGTATATTAAAATTTAATAAAGAGAATTTTTTTCAATAAAAATATCATTTTCAGTTATAACAGTGGCGCGCGTACGAGTTCTGATTTCGATAATACCAAAGACAAAAAAAAATGCGCCACTGATTTTTCGCAAAATAAAAATAATATTTCAATTCTTTGTTCAATATGAAAGAAAAGATCGATATACGATATTTTAATATTTAAAAATAATATCTAAAACAATGCGAAAAATTAAATACATTACGATTTGGCATCCGCAATAAATCGCAATGAATGTTATCGCAACTAACAACAAACGATTATTACAAAAAGTGTTAAAAATGATCCCATGTTTCACTTAATACACATGCTTCCGCCCGCTTTCTCATCGAATTGCGCACTCGTTCAAATATTCCAGGAATATTTTATATTCTATCACATGCCGCAACTATTCTCTCTCTTAACTCTTCTAAATTGTTAATGGGCCTTATGTATACTAGCGTCTTTTATAGTCCCACAAAAAGAAATCTAAACTATTGAGATCAGAGAATCTTGGTGGCCAATCTTGTGGCCCATTGCGGTTATAATAACAATTTTTTAAACCGTTTGTAAATAATCACGAACCATTACCATATTTGGTTTTTTATTGCTCACAGAACATTCTCAAATAGAAAAAGCAGTTTTTTTTATAACGAAATTGCTGTAAGATTTATAAAGACGCTCCGACAGAATGAGCTAATAAAATGGTTACCAATGATTCCTGCCCATACGTTAACCGAAAATTGGTATTGAACATGGGTTTCGGTTAAGACATAGACATTTTCATCCACCCACAAAAGATTATTGTGAAAACTTTAAATGGCAAATTAAAAAAAAACTAACTTCGTCTATGAACAGAATATGCAATTTAAATTAAGAATATTGCATAACATTATGAAGGTACCACCGACAAAAAGTCACACAGTTTGGAAAATCTCTAGAAAGAAATTCTTAGAATATGGTATGAATATAATTAAAAATCAATAAAAATTCTCCAAACAATTTAATGGCAAAAATTCAATTTTCTAACATATATACTTCCTCGTATTCGACTGAGGATGTTCTTCTACTTCGTGAAGTACAACTTCGTTAATATCAGATGTTCTTACAGTTCGAGTTCTACCTTCTGATGTACCTTTATGGAAACTACCAGTCTCAGTAAGACGACGATGAATGTTGTAAAAGGTTCGGCTATTTGGCAAAGCACGCGTGGAATATCTCTCTTGGTAAATACGTCTGGCTTACTTTGCATTATCGTCGGCGAAGCCATATACGTAATGCATTACCGTCATTTCCCCATTTGAATAATTCACCATTATTAACAAGATTGTAAAAATAAAAAAAATGCATTAAAACATTAAAATGATAAATCAGAGAGAGCGGGTTCAAATAACAAATTTTTTGTTTTGAAAATGTCATGTGTAAAACACAGGTGACATATTCCATGCTAACTAGATTTATGTCACAATTATTTTTCAATCAAGATTTTATCATTTCCCTGGGCAATAAAAGGGTTTCTATTTTTTTTACTTAAGAAAGGTTACGTCGTGCGAAAAAAATTCAAGAGAGCTTTTTTTTATTTTTCAAATTGAACGAGAAATTAAAAAATTCTTTTGATTTTGAGAAAAATCAGTGACGCATCATTTTTGTCTTTGTTAGTATCGAAGTCAATACCCATAGTTGCGCCACTGTTGCAACTGAAAATTATATTTATGTTGGCAAAAATGCTCTCTAGATACTAAATTTTAGGAAACCATCTCAGGCGGTTTCTGAAATATTAATTAATTTCCATTTTTGTACTAAAACTACATAAACTTGTATTTCGATAACGGAGAAATTTTGAAAATAATTTAAATAACAAACTATCATTATTTGTCCATGTAGAATCACATTTTAAAATATTCTCTCATCAATAAAAATTACCATGTATACTATTCCACTTTGTAATGGCTCAAGAGAGGTGTTTTGACGACTTTTGCACAAATGACAGTTTTTTTTATGGGAATGATGAACTGAATGTCACAACTTAATTAATATCGAAATTTGAATATTTTAATTGTCCTTAGTTGGAATTTTATCCAAGACATTCCAATCGTGAAGTAGTTTTTTTCTAAATAATTAAATACAAAGAAGTATGTCACTAATTTATCTTTTTTTGTGTTTTACAAATCTAAAAATAAATCCGGGATCCAAGTATGAAAAGACGGGGAAAGAAAATAGGGGCGTCGCGTAGTAGTTCGCGTGTGCCCTGCAACGTGACTTGCAAAAGGCTGACAACAATCAGAAAGGGAGGGGGAAATAATCTTATATTTTTGCGCCTATAAATAATGCAAATTCGTATTTATTCGAACGCGAAACTGTTCCAACTTTTAGTTGTTTTACGATCGTAAAATTGTGTTTCAGTTTTTTATTCATACACATATTTGTATGTATTTTGTTTCTATACGAAATAGGAAAGACTGCTTTATTAAAGAAAAGATGCTCTAAAAATGTTACGACCCTTATTGCACCATTTTGATGTTTCACAACAATCTAGGGCGGTCGATTCGATAAAATTTTATACAAAGTATAGGAATACATCAGATAAATTCATGCATAACTAGGTATAAATTCGTGTTTATTAATTGTTTAATATCGTTTCCTGCTTAAGTCTCTTTGTTCTTACCATACATTTTAGTGGGTTCAATTTCACTTGGCGGTTCCTAATCATTTTTCAGGTTCTACATCGAGTGTACCAATTAGTCCTTTAATTATGGGGTTGTTAGGTACGGCTGCCATTTTAGCGACAGGAGTTTGTCTTGTCCTAGCTGCCCTATGTCGGAAACACTACGCCAGGTCCTGTCACAGGTGATTACCATAATCTATTCAAAAATTCATAGCGATTGCAACGTTATAACAAAACATTTCATTATGATCAATACGATGATGCGATTTGGCACACTTTTCGCGATAGCTAAAACTTTCCAGATCGTATTATTTCTTGACACGAAGACGTGAATATTAGCTGGCAAAAAGTTTCGATTTTTTGGATTTCTTACTCTGGGAATTTATAAAGGTCAAAATTTAAGTGAACCACCCTAAGACGATGCAGCAACTCAAGTAAGAAATTGAAAATTACGTACGTGAAATTCAGTCGTCTCTTGAAAATTTCGTTGAACGAGTACAGATCTGCTATCGGAACTGCGGTAGCCATTTCAATGGTATCTTATTTCATATTTAATGTTCAATTCTACCTTTAGAATCATGAAAAAACATCATTTCACTACTATATTTTTCCTGAAATATAAATAATATTAAATTAACTACTTAGACTTGGAATAGTATATTTTTAAGTCAATATTTACGAAAAACTTACCCTCTCACATTTCAAAATGGTCATTTTATATATATTTTCTATTGCCCTGTATTGCACATTTATTTTATTTTACAAAATACAAACGTTATTTATTAAATATTAAAAAACATTACTTTTTAGTTTTCCAGTTTCACTTAATGTAATCTTTTCCAATATAATGTAACGACATATTTTTAGACCTGATGCTAATAGTACAAAACACGTACCAATGGAAGCAGTTATCAATGCTGACGATCTAATTGTCGACGGATCCATAACTGGAATACGAACCCCGAATAGTTCAATAGANCTGTCAATACTATAGAGAAGTATACAGCCACCATAATGGTCTCAACAAGTTGAAGCTGGTACAGAAGATATTGAATCATATTTTATTATTTACCGTAAGATGGGGACACAGCAGAATAGGTAACCAAGAAAACTTCAAAATCTATTTTATAGCACAGCAGTTAGATGGCATCACTGAAAAATCTGTCAAATTGAAAAATCAAAAAGATATTTTTAGAATTAGTCATAATTTTTTTTCTCAAAAACTGTTCATTTAATTGTTAAAAACCGGCTTCAAAACAGGTAAGTAGAAATATTTGTATTTTTTCAAATGCATATGGATAGTTTTTAATAGAAGCGGTAACATGGACCTAGAAAATTGCTTTTATAACCTGGAAGGTGTCCATTTGAATGAAAGAAAAAATAACTTCAATAAATTACTTCAGCTAACCACACCTGAATTTCTACAGCACAACTTGCATAGTATCAAACCGAGAAATTTCCTGGAACAAATCTTTTACGTTGATTTTTTAATCCGAGCAAGACATACCGACAAATTCTTTGAAATTCTTAAAAATGGTATTTAAATACTCAATAGCTATATACCTATACGTTTCTATATAAATTTACTTAATTAGGTAATGGAATTTTCGTGAGCAAAATTTTAAAACAGAAATGGTTCTTTCAAGATGTAATTGGAAATTTTAGCGAGGAATGGATTGTAAATGAATTTTTACCAAGCCTTTCCTATCCAGTTAAGATGAAAGTTTTGAAGAAACTTGCTTTGACACTTAAGGAAAATCAATTGGATCAAATATTTGATTATTTGTTAGAAAAGTAATGGTAATGACATTTAATTTAATTACTTCCTAATATCTCTTTTGTTTTTTAAAGGTATGGACTTTCTGTTGCCAAAGTTATATTATTTGGTTGCTCCTTTCAAAGGATCACTGATACCTTTAGGAACAATGAATTAATTTTAACTGTGGAACAACTAAAGAGGCTTTTAGAGAGAGATCCCAATTTGGTAAAAAATTATTTAGACGAGTACCAAAAAAATACCAAAACTAAATTTAACAATAACAATTTTCTGAAGTATATTGTTTGGAAACATCCTAATTTATATTTCGAATTCAAACCATTTTTTAATACTAACATCACATTGGGACGGCAAACTACAAAAAGAATATTGGAAATTGATCAGGAAAAAGCCTTAGAAGATTTAAACAAGAACATTAGATTAAACATTCCAATTGTTACGCGCAAAATCAAGAATTTTGATACGAACATTTTATCTAAATTCTTTCCTGCAAAAAAAGAAAAAATAGGTAGTTACCCAGATTACATAGATGTTAACCTGTATTTGAAGAGTTATCCTTATAAGCTACGTTGGAATGTCTTAGTTAAAGCTTTCGAACGAACTTATAATGATAAAATATTAAATAATATCGATCATTTGGAATATTTTGAATCGATTTTTCCCAAAGATGTTAGCCAACAATTTGCCAAAAAGCAATATGAGAAAACAAGAAACATTAACTACATTTACAAATATGATTTCGTAGAAGCTTTTTCTATAGTAAAAGAACGGATTAATCTTACCTCAAATATTGCCGTCAGAATCGATATTCTCAAGTATTTAGTTATCATGTGCTATTCAAACAAAGATTACGAAGCTTATGAGCAAGTGCTTCAATATATTGCCCTGAGACATCGAAATGACAATCTGCTTGAAATAATGATAATAATCAAAGAGCGCATAGACTACGATTTGAGTACTGAGCAATTTTGGAAGACCTTGAACAATTTAATTGATTTCTACAGAATTAAGTATAGTAATGATATCAATATTTCACATTTTCCTCAATATTTAGTGTTTTGCATAAAGAAAAACTTACCAGTAGAAAATGCACTTGCACAATATATTAAAGATGCAGCAAAAGATATTGATTGGAGCCTAAATAATTTTAGAGACCCTGAAATAAAGGCCAGTATAATTGCTCTATTAATTGCAGAACCAATTGAGTGCAACATGAGTTTATTCAAAACAATAGTCAAGTTTAATGTGGAGAACAGAAACTATTGGATTAATCTTAACAAAAGTCCTGTTATTGTGGATTTTATAAAAAATACTTTGACTAGAAAACAGTTTGATATTAACGATATAATCGTACTCAAGTACTTATTACAGTACAATTACACTCAATCATTGCCAGAAAATTTTTTAAAAGCATATGAAGACCAAGAATTGTTGGATGCGATTAAACGAGTTTATACTGAAAAACCAAATGACGCAAATCGTTTGAATGATGAGCTTTTTAAAGCAATAAAAAAACCTAGAAACACGGACTTTCAAATATGGCTTTTGGATTACTATTTTAAAGAATATTTTTCGAAATGTTCGCCCCAATTTAGTAAAGAGCCCGTACTTAATTATTTCACAAAACATGAACCAGACATACTCCGACAATACTTTAAAGAGATTCTTGATGTTGAAACATGTGGTCCTTATATTAATTATTCGACTATTAAGTTGTACAGTCATTTAAATTTGGATAAGGAACTGGTTGCTCATGTCAAACCATTGATTTCCGTGACGCCACAATTTTTAATGAAATTGTCTCAACTTGTTAGTACTGAAGAGTATTTACTATTGATTTCTTCATATATTCCCAAACAATTTAAATTGGAAGATATGTCTGATGAAGAGAAAAAATTTTATGAAATACAACGAATGGCAATTAAGGGATTGAATAATTTGGAAGATTCTTTTAAACTAATACCTCTTGTATCAGTATTTTGTCAAGGTGACTACCTACAGTTAAGTATTCCATTACTTTATAGAGTACTCTATAGAATTAATGAAGAACAAGTGTTAAAAGTAATAAAGGAATTGGGCAACAAAGCGGTTTCTTTACGAAAACAAACTATTCATTTGGGATTCAAGTTATTACCTCAAGACCTTGCCGTTAATCATTTCAAGAAGTTAAGTTCCAAGGAGATGAATGTTTCACTTAAAAAATTTTATTTAACAGGAATTTTTAAGTATTATTTACAAAATCCTTCAGATCATTTGATGAATCAAGTGTTGCAAAGTTTAGTGTTCATTGATAAAGGTGACGACGAATCTTTGAACATGCTAGTCACTTACATGGAAAAAGTTCCTGTTAAACAACGTCGCATTTTTGCTGAAAGTATTTGGAAATCATTGACTACTATAGAAGAGCAGCAGGTTAATGTTCAATCTTACCAAAATAAGTTGTTAAACGTATTAAATAGTTTCGATAATGAATTCTTTGAACAACTTTCAACTGACATTCTAAAAACAATTGTTGATAAACATTTTTTAAGTGATGACAATCAAAGTCATGCTGTCTACACTTTTATAACTAAGTTTCTCGCTTCCCAAGACAGCTTAAATCACTTTGACATTGTTTTTACAAAAATCAAGAATTCCAAAAACCACACAGACATTTTTCAGTTTTTTAATTGCGCTTTAATGACATGTTTTTCAAATAGTACAAGTGCGTTTGTAAAGAAACTCCAAACATATTGGCAACAAGTTTTTAACGTACATCAATCATTCTCTGAGCACCTTCTACTAGAGTTCCTATGTTGCTATAAAAGAACATCAAACATTACCGAGTTTTGCAAAGAAATTCATGAAAAACTGCAGGAGATCCATGTCGAATTCGGGAGTTTTATTTTGAAATTGTTGAGCGAATCGTTGTGTGAGTTTTTGGATAAATTAAAAAATGTCCACCAAGACTGGAACTTGAGCGAAATAGCTTATGAACTATTGCGAATTAATGTTACCGAATTAAATTGCTTTATTGTTTATGAGATTATGATACGATGGCCTGATCAAGATGAGGAGGAAAAATTGTTTAAAAATAAAATATTAGAATTGTTAAAGTCTATTGATAGCGGGACTGTTAGTATTTTTTATAACAAATTGCTTAGAATATAATTTGTTTTTTATTTGTATAACATTTTTATTGAAATACAAACGTTTATGTTAATACGAGTTTTTGTATCTTCCGATGGAGTGATATTCAAAAGGCAACGCTTTGTCTGTTAGATGTGCCACTTTTTACAAAAATATCATTTAATATTTAGAATCGTACTAATACTAAAAAAGTTCACATGCTCAGCTGTGTTACCCAAAAGACTGGTTACCGACCTCTGAGGTATTCTTTTTTTTTAAATATATTGAACAGGCTTATAATGTAGTCATCATGCAGATTATACGTTCACTTTCACAAATATTAAAGTAAAACATCCCGTATAATATACGTACTTATATTTTTATTATTTTACTATATCGTAATTTGTACACAACATTCACAACAACATAAAAATGCTAATAGAAGAATAAACTGGGTTTCCATATGTACTGTTTAATGGTGTTGGAAGTATGTCAGTTTAGTTGCCCCCAAGAACTATTGAATAATTTCTACAAACCATAAAACTGACACCATTAATAATTTTTCTTGGAAACTCAGCTTTAGATTCCCGTGATTCTTTATAGATTTTACCAGGGCTAAACACACCATGGAAATTCAACAAATCAATAATATTTATAATAATCTCTCGTAAGTATATTATCCGCATACCAGATGGGATTTTACAATGTGCAACAATGTATTATTTATTTTATGTAGTTAGAATCAATTTTTCTTACGTATATTTTAGTTTTAGTTTAAATTTGAAGTCTTGTGTCGACTAGTATATCAGTTATGTCATGTTTTACAAAAGTCCTCGACGGGCAAGCTTAATTACTTATAATAGAAGCTCTCAACAAACAACTTTCTTAAAAATATCGCAAATCACTTGCTTGCTAGTCGACACGAGCTTTAATAAGTCTAATGAACTGATGCTTACTAATTGTTAAGTATCAATTTACAATCACATGTAAATTAAACTGAAAAAAAAAATCAATTCCTACATTCCTAAAATTTTAATGAAAATTGGCAACAATGGACATAATGATTTCGTTATATCCTAATTTAATTCTTCTAAAACGATTCATCAGTTCTCGTCAAGTCCGTTTACACGAGATATTTGAATTGTTATATGTATTAACAATAATAATTATAAAGACACCCTGTATAATGATACTTTCATTACGTCCACATCGTGCTAAAATTTAAACTTCAAAATATTTTATGATGAGTTGTTACCAGCACATACGTACACCTTATTATATTTTGAACTACATATAAGCCTAGTGTGTAAAAACGAGCGTTTAATGCGCGTTGAAATGCACGTTTAAAACAACGCGCGGTAATCGTGTGTCTCATCCATTTGAATGCTAAAAACGCTCGTGTGTTCCTAGGCTACTACATTAGTTTCATTGCACGATTCAGGCTTATTCTAGATTTATATGCAGGGCGGCCAACTGAAACTACTAAACAACTCAAAAAAAAAAATAATACACATTAATGGAGTTATTACTGGACAGTCTCAACTTAAGTTTGTTTTTGGTCTCGAATTTAAGGAAAAAATGCATTTCAGTGGTCTCTTACGTTATTGTGTTGATTCCCAACTGATTTGGTCACTTGGTATTTCTTACAATTTTTCAAAAATATTAATCTGCTTAAAATAATAACGAAACTCGTCTGTTTTTACTCTAAGTTTTCAATTAATGTGTCTGTCCTCTGTCCCTACGTTCGTTGTTTGCTAACTTCTGCCTTTTCTGCAATCAATCCTCTGGACAACAGTTAAATTCCTAGTCAACTAATCAGTTTTGTACTCTTAGCATTAATTGATTTCATCAGTCAACTGCCAACTTTTCCCATAATTCTCTTTGTCTCCATACGTTTCATCTAAATGGAATTCTTCCAAATCCGATCCGCGCAATTCCAAAACAATTAAATTGTCATATCCTAGAAGGCCCAATACAATATGTCGTCCGTTTTTCGTCACCTCGTAACTATTAATTTTCGCTTTTGAAGTATAAACTGCCACTAAACTACCTAAAACGTGAAGCTAATCATAAGAAATGCTCATTTGTTATTCAATACAGGAATGACACACCTTTATTAAGGTCCCATAATCTGATGGATCTATCTCTGCATTGGACGTCTGTCGACAGGCATAATGCACCAGACGGGTCTAATTTTAAACTGGAAACTGGAGCCGTGTGTCCACTTAAGGAAAACCTACAATTGCCTATAGAAAAATAAAATATTAAAAGAAAATGTTAAATTTTCAATCGAGTTTTTGACCTGTAATGAGATCCCAAACTAAAATTCTGGCATCTTCAAGGCCCGAAATTACGCAACCGCTTTGCGAACTGATTTCCAAGGATACAGTGTTGCAGGACGGTTTCCATTTTTTGAATAAGGTGCCGCTTTGCAAATCGTAGACTACAATGAAATTTGGACTATCCTCATCGATTTCATGACAAACGCAACACACATAACTTCCTAATAAAAGAAATTGATAGTCTATTAGTTATTATTTACAGAATATTCAATTAAGCTAAGATTGTCTTTAGTAGGACGTTAGAAAATTATTAGATTTTGCCCCTCAATACAGCATATGATTACGAAATTTCTGCTGTGTGTGTGGATTAATATGGATAACGCATTATTTCTTAAAGTTATGATCAAAAAGAAAGTCTGGTTAACCACTTACCCTCATAAGTAATGGCGCTAAGTGACGTAATGAAATCGTGATGAGGTATTCTAAGATCATAAAGTAACTTTTTCGACTTTAGGTTCCATACAAGCAAAGGAAACGGTTTTTGAGTCTCATCCCCGCACACCAAAACTCTAAAATATACCTCGAAAAATTTAAAAAAAATATAAATTTTACATCTAAATCGAACCTTCCGTCACCCGAAACTAGCAAAGAGTTCAGGAATCGATCTTCTCCTGCTTTGAAAGTTGTCACGCAGTCTCCACTCTCTAAATTCATTAGATTGATGTACATTCTGTTTCTGTGTAATGCCACCAAATGATTTTTATCGTGCAGTCCATAGAATGGCATTTTTTGATTCATAACACCTTTCAATTTAGTGACAAACGTCCCAGAGTTCAGATTGTAGATCCTCAATTCTCTGCGACATAATACTATACACATATACGCATCGATTGGAATTAAATTGGTCGGATGTGGTACGCCTTCTAGTGTCCGAATAATCTTACATCTGAAATTGATAACTATGTAAGAACTATGAAGCTATTTTAATAGCTCTCTAAAACTGCATACAAACGAATTAAACGAGCAAAAACAAAATTCGGTTGAATTCGATGCACTTTCTCTATAGATCGAATTTTCTTTATTGCGGTATTAAGATGTAGATGTCATATAAGCCATTTATAAATGCAGATAGTAAAAAAACTTACTCCAAAATATCCCAAACGCATAATTTTTCTTCATTCGTCGAAATAGTGACCACGAACCGATTAGAATTAGGAATCTTCACAATCAAATCAAAATAAATCAGATCTTTGGCCTAAAAAAATCTTCTGTTAAAAGCTGAAACATCTCTAATACCACCTACTCACTTCCTTTTCCAAGAATGTTTCATGATTCAAAGGAAACAACGTTAAAACTGGTGGATTCTTGCATAACCCATATATCTCCTCTTCTTTCTCATTTCTATTCTTTGATTTCAAAAACGTGAATAAATATGAATAAAATTGTCGTCCATCATAATTTAAGACTGTACAGTTGACCTCTAAGAATTCCTTCAGCAATTTAATGAAACTATTCGAAATGCTGTTTCCAATTAAACTTATGTCTTCCAGTAATTGGAACGCATTGGATCCGCATAATTTATCATATATCCAGTTGATTTCATTTAAGTAAATAGACGTTTCCAGATGACCGCCCAAATGATGATGGTGATAAGGTAATTCGTCCAATTTTCTTTTATTATAGCTGAAAATTTAAATGCAAATGCATATTAGTTTAATCAATTAAAGAAATACTTAATTCAGTGTTCAGTTAGACACAAAAAATATACTTACCGCTCGGAATTCATCGCCTTTTAAGAGATTAGAACCATGACTATGAAAACATGACTTACCTTTTTCAGATCAATTTGTCTTCAAGTTGAAAATAAATGGAAAACACTTTAAAAAACTAAAAAATAAAAACAATAAATTATAAAAACGTAAGTAAAAGCTGTATATTACATAATTGAATTTACATGCAAAATTATGTACATTAATTCAAAGTTTTTGAAGGGCTTAAAAGGTCAATTTTCCCTGTACATATTAGAATACTAAGATGCAAAGGGTGTGCCAGGAATGTAATAATAAATGGCTTTTATCAAATTCACTTTTTGTCCCCTTGAATGTGCAAAAATTAAGAAAAAAAACAAAAACTACAAATGGGAAAACACTGGTCACTCCCATACCATTTTCCTAAATTGTTTTCTTGCGTAACCATACGAGCTTCTTGCAAAGATCCTTTCAACTGTAATTTTCCCTGAAAAATTTAATTTTAATACAAAAATAATGTTGTTATATTTCGGAATACATCATAGTAATCGAACAGGGCCTGGTGAGCCCAATTTTGAAATTTTTCATAACGTTTCAATACAGTTTTCTTTAATAAGTAGTCTTTCCATTGAATTCCTTGCATTCCGCCAGTTAGTGACCAAATTAGAAATGGAGCCAAATGTTTAACAAGTCTTGGCCATGTCAAACAAGCTGGGGCCCATGGAACTACAATAACATCCTTTTTACAAATTTATTTTCATTAATTGAGGTTTCCAACTTGCCATAAGTGCTGTTGCTTTGAAAATTCTCATCGTATGCTAACAAATCTAATATTTCGGAATCAGTAATGCCGTATTTGCTGCAACTGATCAATGCCAAGGCGTGTTCCACTTGAGATTTTCCTATAATACTTTCAAGTTCTTCTAACATAAAGTCTAATTGTTCTAATAAGTGTCCTTTTGGTTCAAAATCGTGATCTTTATCCACCCACCACGACGTTTGCCATGCAACGACTTTCGAATACAACGGAATACTACATTCTTCCACTGACTTTAGGACTTTTTCTTGTACTTTTGGATTTACGCTAGGATTGTATTGCATAACACTAGACATTAAGACGTTTTTAGCTTCGTGCTGACCTAATACAGGCATTGAAATGTATGATTTCTCGTCTTTGATTGTAAGTTTTAATGCTAAATGCATGTCACTATTTTCCGTTACCGAAATTATTAGTTTTACATTATCTGGGAGTTTTGAAGGGATCCAATTAGTATTTGAACAACTATACTCTCGCACTTGATCTAGACCATCGATAATCAATATTAACGGTCTTTGTGTACTATTGGCTTTCAGTAGATTTGGCAACACTTCTTTGTACTCTTCCACGGTCTATTATACAGAGAATAATTAGTATGGTTTATCTATTATCGACCAAAAACTAAAGTAAACTTACGTGATTGCAAAAGCACTGATGTCCGTAGGTAAGAATTGAGCATTGGATTGCAATGGAACTGAGCAATTGTTCAATTGTATTGCTCTGGGCACTAATTCCGATGAATCTCAATATGAGGAACGCTTCGGGAAACTTGTTAGGACAGTGAATAGCAATTTTAGATAACAAAGTAGTTTTTCCACATCCACTGGGTCCAACAATCACTAATGGACTTGTCTTGTCACCAGCCATATACCTTAAAAGTTTATATTTGGTTAATTTATTAAAAAACTAAAAAGGACGATTTTTTACGAATGAATTTCTTCAATGGTCCGTTCTCGATTGATGCTACACTGTGAGGCTTTCTGACAAAATCCAGCCTGTTGATTCAATTCTTCAAACAAACTAGCCTCAATCCCATAACTGGGCTTGATAAGATTTTTACTGGTATGCTCTTCAATAATTGAGTCTATACCTTCTTGTAAGTGTTTATGGAGGTGCATTTGGACAGCGGCAATATACTCTTTATGCCCAGGAACGTCCAGACTTAAACCAGTTTCCGAATACTTGACTTGTATACGAACTATATGCTTTTCACTTAGTTGATCCTGAATAATTATTTATTTTTCTATAATATTAAGGAGAAAATAAAGGGTTTTGGTTACTCTAAGGTCTTTTTGTAAGATATTTAATCTTCTAATGGCTTCTTCTTCACCCGGGCTTGGATTATCTGGAGTTTTAGGAGTCGGCGTATAAACTCGATTCATCCAAATACATCTTTTAGCCATTTCCTGACTCATAAAAACAGTATTATGAACTTCCTGGAAATAATAGATTAGAAAATATGCCGTTGAAAATAGATAAAGTTTTAATACTTGTTCAACCACAGTTGTAAGATAACTATCCCTCATTTCCAATGAAAAAACATTTATTAGTACTGCAAGCATTCTATCCATTTCCACTGCCCATTCCTGGAAAGCTTTTTCTCGGTCTTCCAAGGCATTTTTGTCAAACCCTGGAATGTGACAAGAAATCGGACGCAATCTATAGCAAGGTGGTTGAGCATCGTTATCCAAAGTATACCTTTAAAGAAACAGTCAAATATAATTTGAAACTACATATTTTTATATCAACATTTTGCTTACCACTTCTTTAATAGCGTCTGTGCGGTTTGGTTCTCAGTACTTTCCAATGCCATCTTAAAGTCTGTACTTTCAATTCGAATGGGCAACAATTGAGTACCCAAAGAATTGTTTAGAAACAACACAGGAATCACGTAAGCAACCTCGATTTGTCCTTAAGTAATAAAGTTATATAACAACCTATACATTTACGTCTATAAAGATTTACTTATCAATTCCCCAATACAAAGTTCAGGAAATTCATGATCTTGCTGTTTTTCCAATAAAGTTTTCCAATGCAAGTCCACAATGTGCAATTCGTAGCCTTTTGTTCTGCAATATTGCCTTAAAGCTGGATATACAGTATTGTGCAATGATCCTTTTTCCACCGTACAATCTGTAAAGGAATAGGAATGTTTAATTATGAGGAGAACTATTAAGTATTAAAGGGTTTAAACCTTGGGAGTCCGCTGCACAAACGTAAACAACTATTTTCTTGCTTTTCAATACTGGTTTGTAAACTGCTATTCTTCCCATAATAAGATGTTGTAAATTTTCCGTTAAACTTGACACCTCTTTAGGAACGTCCTCATTTAAACGCTCAAAACCTTTTGGGCTCAACGGCGAAGACAAGGACATCGAATCTAGAAATTATAATCAACATCTAACTCAGAATCATTTCTCAGTTTACCTGAAGTGCCTTTTATAATTTTCGCTAAACTGGGGTTCTTCAAATCACATAGAGGTGCCGCCTTTTTCGTATCCCCTGTGGTCTGAAGATAAGTAGTTTGTCCAGCAGTGCTCGGCTCTAAAATCACCCCGGTATGCGTAATATGATTAAGAAGCGTTTGTTGTTTTTCCGAGGGCAAGGAAGTCCGGACCTGATAACTGGCCGACCTAGATGAAATAAAACAATTGATGTACAAATAAAAAACAAAAATCTGCTTAACCTTTGACATTTACTTGTTTTTTTTGTAAGTCTACTTTCAAACAAACCCCCGTCCACCGTTCGGCCATCCCAATGACCTCGGCCTAATTCGATCAAGGCCGTTTTGGCTCCATAGGCAGCAGCTTCATCCCTTTTTTAAAATAGGTCACAACTCCCTTATTGTGACGTCATTGTTGCGCTTAGTGACGTCACATTTTTTTGTTTTAATATAAAAAAAAATAAAATACTTACTCTTCAGATTTCTGGGACATATTGTCCTTGTCCTTGTGGGCTTGTCCGCTGCTACAAGAATTTCCCATTTTCTCACTTAATTCTGGCACTTATTAAAAATCTTCATTTTTGTCCATTATTTTTACATAGTCGGCCCGTTGCCCGTTTGGAAATTAATCAATTTAAGCCGGTTTAATTCAAAAATAAACAGGCGAGCCACATAACAGGTCACGTATCATCACAAGTGTCCTTTTTACCTCACTTTTCCATCATATATATTTGCTCTCTGATAATTTTTAGGAAATGTCATTTCTAATTTAAAAAGCAACAAATAGCGCGACCGAGATACAAAAATTCAATTTTTCCGCGTGTAGAAAATTGCAGTTTTTCTTTTTCGGTGTCGGACGAGCGAACAAAAATAAATATTATTTTCCACTGGTCGCACTCGACGTTCTCAAATCGTGGTTGGCATGGCGCTGTGACGTAAGTGCGCGAATGTCGACGCTCAATGGCGTCGCGACGGATCGATCATAGTCGGCATACGACGATGGTGCCAACTTAACCTATTGGCGCCCAGCGTTCTAGTTTGAGGAAGGGTGACTTTGTAAGGGATATAATGGTACATAGTACTATTTACAAGGTCAAGTTTTTTATACCATTAGTAGAAAAGGAAATGTTATGTAAATATTTAGCGGTTGGTGTTATGGGTTATGTTATTAACTCTAGATCAATCCACTGGGGTCTCTGAGACCCAAGAACTCTTTTTCCCGTGGAAAATTGTTTTTTTTAATGTGGATTCAAAATAATACCCTTCCTTGTAAATATGCTTAGAAAAGTCGTAAGCTAAATACTATAATAAACGATGCCAGTCGCTTTTCGTAGCTTAACAGAGTCATTTGTGCGCAAATTTCTTTCGAGGTCAAGTAGATCCCATTGTGTTAAGAGCGCATTTTTTTAACTCCAAAAATAACGCTCTGTAAATCATTTTTAGATTATAGCAGGACAAGGGCCAGTACTGATACTTTTGACCAGTTGTGTCATACTTACACCGTGAGCAGACACCAGGCGATGCTGCGATTCTTTTTCGGCATGGCAGATGAAAGGGCTATGAATACTTTTAGATACTATTATTTGGAAAATCTTGAAGATCCATTAGAATCGTTATACAGGACAATGTTACAAGTGACAGATTCTAAAGAAAATCAACTTTCGACGCCACTAAAATAAAGTGAATTAATGTAGTCCATTGATCATTTTGCATTTAGATTTTATAGAAATAATTAATTCTATGTAATTTATTAAAAAACTAAATATATTATTATATTAAATCAGATCATCGATCGCCTGTGTTTGCTGATTACTAATGTGATAAATAATAATATTAATAATTGAACATACATAATGAATGCTCCGCGTTTTCTCCGCAATTTTCTCGAATTTTCTGAATCATTGTTTGCAACATGGAATAAAGTTCACTGACCTTAATAAACAATAATATATGTTATTATTATTATAATTTGTGATGGATATCTTTTATATACAGTGCTGTTCTAAATTGTCCCCCACTTTAACTTTTAACAGATGAATATTTTCAAAATTCCAAAAGAGACCTTAAATAAGACAAAAATATTATCTTTTGACCATCTTGTTTCACCGTAAATGTTTATTGTTTAACCGTGAGGCCAAAAGGGCCATTTTTTTAAAATGGAACCATGAGTTAAGTGACAACTCAAATTGAAGGTCTTCCAAAACTGCATTTAGAGGTGTACTTAGATTTTAAATTTATTGATTTGTTTTTGAGAAAAAGAGCCTCAAAAAATCAAAAAATTAAATATTTTTTTTACAAAAACTATTAGGTTTTCAATACATGTTGTAAAGAACTTTTCTCTTGGAAATGACGTCCTTAATCGTTGGTTAATTTATGAAAGAGATTTCCCTAATACCCTGTATGTATGTACAGGGCGTTAATTAAACTTTCTGTAAATTTAACCAACGATTAAGGACGTCATTTCCAAGAGAAAAGTTCCTTACAACAACTATCGAAAACCTAATAATTTTTGTAAAAAAAATATTTAATTTTTTGATTTTTGATTTTTAGAGGCTCTTTTTCTCAAAAACGAATCAATAAATTTAAATTCTAAGTACACCCCTAAATGCAATTTTGGAAGACCTTCAACTTGAGATGCCGCTTAACCCATGGCTCCATTAAAAAAAAATGGCCCTTTTGGCCTCGCGGCTAAGCGGTAAACATTTATGGTGAAACAAGATGGTTAAAAGATAGTATTTTTGTCTTATTTAAGGTCTCTTTTGGAATTTCAAAAATAATCATCCGTTAAAAAGTTTAAGGGGGGGGGGGACAATTTAGAATAGCACTGTATGTGTAAGGAATGATATCCAATCGTAAATTTTATGATGAATGTTGAATTTAGATATAGAACAGGGTACTTGAAGTATACTTAGAATTTGAAGCAGAATGCAAAAATTAAATAAAAAGTGTCTAGGTATTTCTATTTGAAAAAACTAGAGTTGTAATAACTTGTTTTTGAGATACCCTGTACGCATAGATTTACGATCAAAAAACCCCCGACTAAAAATAAAAATTGACGGGTCCAAGCGTTTTTTTCAAAAAACAAACCCCTGAATTGTTAATGAATTTATCTCAACGTT
>JABRWK010000008.1:1230918-1242903 GCA_013372445.1 Hypothenemus hampei
CAAGAGAAGTGTTATTTCCTTATTGTCCTCCATACGCTTTAAGCATTGATTATAGGAAACAATTGATTTTAAAGGAAATTATTGGTAAGTGATTTACATTTTCCAGAACCCATACGACTAAAATATATGAGTTTCAGGTTACAATGCAGATTTGTTATGTTTACAAGAAGTGGATCGAAAAATTTACAAATATGATTTACAACCTACATTATCCCGTTTAGGATATGAAAGTACCTACTACAATAAAGGCACAGATGTTGCTGAAGGATTAGCATTTTTCTATAACAGCTCTAGATTTGTACTACTTGACTCAGAAAAGTTAATATTTGCGCAAGAAGTGAACAAGAACCCATTGTTTAAAGATATTTGGGAAAAAATTCAAGAAAATGAGAAATTGGTGTCTAGAGTATTAGCACGATCTACTACTTTACAGTTAAATGTGATTGGTTCTCTGGAAAATAATGAGGTTTTAATAGTTGCGAATACGCATCTTTATTTTCATCCCGATGCTGATCATATTCGGCTTTTACATGGCTGTTTTGCTATTCGCTACTTGGAAAATGTAGCTAGCGAAATTGAAAAAAGGGTAAAACCTAGTCTAGTTTAACGTATGTTAGTTTGATATCGCTGTTTTTAGTATGAAGGAAAACGTGTATCATTGATTTTTTGTGGAGACTTCAACAGTGTACCATCATGTGGAATTTATCAATTGTACACTACAGGATCCCTACCAGGAAACTTTCAAGACTACTCTAGCAGTATGTGTCAATTAAATAAACTGAAACAAATTTTAAGTCAACGCGATTTTAGATAAGGATGAAGCTATAGTAAATATCGATATAAAACAACCGTTTCACCTTGGCAGCGCATGTGGCACCCCTTCATATACAAATTTTACCGTTGGCTTTGCGGACTGTTTAGATTATATTTTCTATGATAAGTCCAAATTGACAGTTAGTCAAGTGGTACCTTTTCCAAGTGAAGAACAACTGAAGCAACACAGTGCAATTCCCAGTATTGTGTCTCCTTCCGATCATATAGCATTGATATCTGACCTGAAATGGTTATAATTTCATGCAATAGAAAAATACTGCACATATGTAATGATTTTTTTTTTCTAGCATACTCTTCTCAGCTTTCAAGTATTCTATACTAATCAGAGACAACTGTTGTCTCTGATACTAATCCAAAAAACCAAATACTTTTAAAATGTTTATATATCTATGAAAGAGATAGAAGTTTTCATTTTGATACGTTTATGAGAAATGCTGACTAGCTTCACACATCATTTCGTTTGGCAATAATAAGATAAGGTTATGTTTGCACGATTACAAAATTTAACCGAAAGTTTTATAAAATTATAACTTTTTAAATAATGTCGAAAAGGCTGTGTCCTTTTACTGACACAGATGATCAAAATGTGATACAGCAACCGATTAAAAAACAGGGAATCTCCCGAAGTCGTGGACGCAGTATTAACTCAATGGCATCGGAAAGAACTTTGCAATTACTGTTTGCTGGGGCCCTAAAGCAAAATGTTTTATTAGAAGGTAATCAGCCGGTTGATTTGCCCCCTGTAACCTGTATTCAATGTACTAAAATAACAGAGTACGAATTGAAATGTTGTTATTGTGATAAATTTTTATGTGATCAATGTTTAAACTGTTGTTCGAAATGTGAGCAAGAGTATTGCAAAAATTGTTGTTTTACTTTACCTGATGATACTATTTGTTATTCTTGTTATTGATTATTCATTTTTTGTTAGTATCAATAAAATAAAAAAAATATAAACACAGAAATTCTTTATTTATAGTAATTAGTTATTTTGGCTGCAATATAATTTCTCAATGGCAATGGAATTTGCCTAAATAGTACTATTTATAAATCCTAACAACTATTTTTTCCTTTTTTTTAGACAATAAATTTATATTATTATTACTATTAATAATAATTTATATAAAAACCCAACAAAATAGAACTACAAATCTATTAGTTTTTCGTTTTGTTCTTTTGGAGCTTATGGACCTGGATCAGAAAAAGCTTTTACATTTAAAACTAAACCGACTTGTTTGCTTCATATCAATGTATTTCAAATAATCGGTTTCGAAAAAATTATAAACAGTTAATAAAATATGAACATTCAAAATACATTGACAGTAACAATATAAAATATTCTTCAGAGATCTCTAAACACTTACTAATAATAGCGGGACTATTTTTTTTGTATTTATTTATTTATATCTAACACTAAATTCACATTAATATATACCTAAACAATTACAGTGTCATGTTTTATGTACAGGATGAGTCAAAGTCAATTTTTCGAAAACAATCTGACCCATTACATAGATTTTATTTAAGATTTTTTGCTTAATTACTGACACGCTTATTCGTAATTTAGTAATTTCTATTTTCCACTTAATATTGTTAAAGTAAATGTGGCTGACTCATCCTGTATACTATATATTTTTTTAACAATACAGCACGCTTTCTTGAAACATAGTTACTTTTTTTTTAAGTCTATACATATATTTTTTAATGGCAAATACTCTCTCTAATATGTATTAAACAATTTTTTGACGGTTATTATTATGAAATTGTTTGTTCCTTTTCATCATGACCACATTTGATTCTTTTCGAGACAACGATGACGTGAGAAATGCGTTTGAAGAACTTTATATTTATTCTATATGTATAATGTTAAAAACACACTTCTCGCTAAGTTAAGCAGATTTAATTATTGTTATTTAAAAACTAAACATGTTCTTCAAAGGCACTTTAATACCGATATAACACTAATTAGATGTTAAATAAATCTTTGGTAAATTGAAAACTGATCAATACAGGGTATCTAGATACCAGGTATCTAGAAACAACTTTAATATAGATGCCTAAAAAGGTACTACAAAAAAATATGAAAAAAGTTTCTAAAGGTACATATATACTATGTGAACAGGATCACACAAACAAGACCTAACGCATGTGGTAGGTGAGTATAGAAAGGTTTATGCTTAATTTCTCTAGAACCATTTGTAATGCAAGCTTCAACATTGGTACATGAAATAAATTGTTTGAAAGTAGCAACTAACAATCGTATCCGAAATTCAAGCCTGAATCTCAAATAGTTTAAGAGAAATTAATGAAAACATTTCCGTTCGAACGTCATCTTTTAAGACAAGTAGTTATCTTACGAAATACTTTCTAAATTAAGATTACATGAACCATTTTTCGTGTTCTCTAATATATTAAAGTTGTTTTTGGACACCTCGCATGTATATTTCTACATCTGCATAAGGTAAGTCAGAGTTCAGTGTACAGATCTGCACGATTAGTAGATTCTATAATAAAAAAAGTGCTTTATTACTAAGATATATCCCATATATATGTATATCTTAATTTTATCGAGAAAGTAGCCTCCAAAAAATTTCGATTTGAATTCTACTTAATTTATTTGGACTCTACTTCTTCTTAGACTTTTTTCGATTTTTTATTGTTCGAACTTAACCATAAGGAGAGTATTAAGAATATTTTCCACAAATTCTAATTGCATGTACATATATATATATATTTTGTTCATAAAGAATTTCTAGAATTTCAACAGCACTGATCCACTATTTTTATTATAGAGTCCACTGTTTAGGTTATAACAACCAATTATGTACAACCCTGTATACAATATAAGACAAAATTAAATTAACAAAAATTTATAGAATTTCTCATAAGTTTCCAGTAGAGGAGTGGATTTCAATGGTAAAAATATATGGAGAAAATTTAAATTTCACTTAATTAAAAATTTAATTTCGTCTAATACTGTATATCTGTTCGCTCGATAGGAAGAGAAATATTTTATACAAATATAATGCACAATTCCTCACAAAAATAACAACGTTAAATTATTAAAAAGTATTTCTTTTTGCACAACAATTTATCACAATACATTTAATCAACACAAATATTGACTAAATATAGAAAGTGTAAAGGTATCATTATTAGTGAAACTACATTTAAACGCACATTTGCATCCAGCCCAACAATTTTATATTTTATATGGAAGTATTTATAATACATTTACATTAACATTAATCCTACTTCCAATGCAGTTTTAACAATAAGAATAGCAATAAATAGTCAACCTCACATTTACAACCGAAAACGTAAACAAAAAGAAAATTAATCAGCTCAAATAAATAAACATATAAAAATTAATACTTTCCTAAAGAGATAAAATAAAAATCAGGTAGATTTGGCCGTAAAAATATTGAAAATATGTTTTTCCACTGAATTTTTACATAGGCCATATTGACTAGAATAATAACACGAATTAGTGACTTTTGTTTTATACATCCATATATACAGAGTGAGACGAAAAGTACACAGTTGTAATTCATTTAAACATAACACTTTGTATGTTGCATGTAAATTTTCAGTAACATCACAGATTAGATTTAAAAAAGATGATTTTATATTCAATACCTGAAGCACAAATTTAGAGCTTCTTAACTAGTATTATTTTTTTCCCACCTTGTATACATAGGTATGTATAAAATAAGTTTTGCACGAAAACAAGAAACTAATTTGGGAAATGCGCTTGTGTCGGACTCAATATATATGAGTATTACCCATTAATTAACGCAGGTTTTGTGCTCTGAATGCAAGAAGACTAGAAATAGGAGAACACATTTGATATCCCATTGTTAATCTATCCCTGTAAAGACGTGGTCTAATTCCTTATCCGTAAAAAACGTACACAGAGAATGTCACTACAACAAAACTACTCTGTGCATTTCTGAAATGTATTCTCCCCACCCACATATAGGAACGTCTCATTCACAAATTTTGTTTTCTTGTTTCTAGTCTGTTTGTCTAATAAAAGAAAAACTGTACGTATCCAGCTATGCAACACAAGTAATAACAAATATTTAAGCATATTAAACGTTTCTCACACATAATTATTCGTTTCGTTATAATAAAATCACTAAAAAATCTATATACAGAGTGTTAATTAAGTACATATAGTTACTTCAAGGAATAAATATATTATTTGGTTTCAAGACAAAATGTACATATGTACATTTTGTATGTGGACCTCTTCGTTAGTATGTAAAAAATGTACATACTAGCAAAGGTCCAAAACAGTTTCAATTTTTTGAGATACAGGGTCTTCAAATTAAAATGTTTATATGGTTTTCTGTTAATATCTTTAAGTATAAATATGAATTATTCGACGAAATTTCTTTTACAGCAGTTTTTGTAAAGTGAAACTCAATATTATCTTAGTCTATTGCGTACTTATAGAAGGTGCCAAGTGTAGTGTGCCATCATAATTTAAAGAATCGTAGTTTTTTTATATTACATCTTATATCACAAGAAATATTGTGCATTTATTGTTACGGAAAAAAAACTTGATAAATGCCCTTACAAGCAATCGTTAAAGAGAAATATGTACGTTTGAGCTTAAAAATTCAAAAAAGGAAGTTCTAAAAAAAATAATTATTAAACTAACAACTGATAGTTGGTGTGATTTTATATAAATATTTAGTAACAAATCAATTGTCCTATTATTATACTTCTGTCCAGAAGTAAAAAAATAAGATAAAAATTTGAACATTCTTACTATATCTCAAAAACGCAGCCGTTGCGGATTACATGAATATGAATATTTTGTTTTAAAATCAAGTAAAGATTCATTCCTTCAACTTACTACATGTACTTAATTAACATCCTGTATTATACGTAATAAATGTTTGTTTCTGCATGGCACATTTTTTTTTTGTTAAATTAGAAATGTGTATTTTTTTTTTTAGATCTAATATATACAAATATAATTTACGTAAACACATCATGCTAAGTAACAATTACATATATGTATGTATGTTTTTAAATTAAAATTATTCGTCACAACAGTTAACAACAAAAATATATTAATAAATTCTCAAATCGATAACAGGAAAATAAACTTTTTTGTATAGGTATTCGAGGATATGCTGCGTTCTTAAATATACATAAATTCATTTTTTTAGATATTTAGAAACCAATAAAACATTAATAAACGCGTGTAGTACGGGAATCACTTACAAAATATACATTTTCTTGAAAAAAATATAATATTTTGTGTTGCCTGACCACGTTCTATATGCTGGGGCTGTCAGAGCAGTTAGGCCTAAAATACTTCTACCAACCACGCCCGTCTGGCATTTGTACGTTAATTAAATTCATATACAACGTTGTCAAATAATACAAAATACCAACCTATAATCAACTTGTTACGAAATGCATCAAATTAAAACAAGTTTGCTATACAGTGGGTAGTTTCATCCTCAAATAAATGCAACACCGTATTATGTAATATCAAACTAAAAGTTTAGACAGAAAAATAATATCTTTAATATAGAAAAAAAGATGGATGCCAGACTAGCTGTCATCTACGTCACTAGTCCTTGAACAAACGAACAATTCCACTGAAACGTACGCAGGCTCAAGAGACAGTATTTTGTTTTTAATAAACCAACAAAAAGTATTCATTTGTTCTTTTACTCGGTGGCCAACCGAGACGGATTAAAGTCCCTATTTATGATTGAAAATCCACGGAACTCATCCTGATTGATCGACTGTAACACCTCGTTGCTTACAGGTGTCAGTACCGGTTCCTCCCGCGTGAATTCCGCATCGAAATTTGCCACATCTTTTCGACTTCTCTGCAATAAATAATTATTTCGTGACTCATACCGTTTGGAGTTTTATAATATATATCAACTATCTCGATATTGCATTATAGTAGTTTAAATATGTATTTTGGATTTGAATACAGAAAGATATAGACGGGTCGATCAACACTTACTATTCGAGGTCTAAATGGAGGTCTGACTTTTCGTGTCTCCAATGCACCCCAGTCGATTTCCTTAAAGAATGAATGGACTAAAATGGCCGCTTCACAGCCTTGATTTACCACACATCCAAGACGTCTATTCGGATTCTTTGTCATGAATCCTTTTAATATGCTGACCTAATTAATAAAAATTGATTATTTTGCTAAAATTTTCCAAAAATATGAAAAACCAAAGACTCACAGCTTCCTTGCTGAGCCACACCGGGTATAAAACATCATCATGCAATATGGACTCGAAAAGATCGTCCTCATTGTCGGCTTCAAATGGGGGCTGGCCGGCCATCATTTCGTACATGAGTACACCCAATGCCCACCAATCTACGCTGGCTCCATATTCCAATTCCTGAAGTATTTCGGGTGCGATATAATCGGGGGTTCCGCAAAATGTTGTCGTAGTGACTCCATCGAAAATTCCTTCTTTACACATACCGAAATCGGCTAATTTACAATGACCCTCCGCATCTAGGAGGATGTTGTCCAACTTTAAATCTCTATAAACTACTCCGTTTCTGTGCAGAAATTGCAGTGCTAAAGTTACTTCGGCGGCATAGAATCTAAAAAATCAAGTCAAGGGTAGTTTTTAACTTAAAACTTTGCCTACGGCAGCAACCTTGCTCGTGGTTCATCGAATTTCTTTGCCCGTTGAATCTGGAACATTAGATCGCCACCGTTAACGTATTCCATGACAAAAAATAGTCGATCTCTAGTCTGGAAACACGAATGCAAAGCAGTCAGGAATGGATGTCGAGCAGCTAAAGTCAAAATCCTTTTTTCAGTCATGGTACAATCGACGTCATCATCCTGAATGATAACATCCTTTTTCAACACCTTAACTGCATAAACTTCATCGCTTCCTTTCTTTTCTGCCAACATGACCTTGCCAAAACTACCCTTTCCCAATACTTTTATGAAATTGAAATCGTTTAAGCCGATACTATTTTTGTTTCCACTTTTTTCTTGACCTTCTTCTGAAACTTTTTAAATTAATATTTGAAAATCGAGCTTAAACCATTCATTTTAATACCGTTATTGTGTAATTTTTCTTCAACGAGTTTCGATAGACTCTCGTCCATGGATGCTTCCGTGGATGCTCCCGAATTATCACCTCCCGAACCATCTACCGGAGCTCCATTTCCTGAAGCGGGCACCACTTTCGGTCTTCGAATTGGTGTTTTACTGTCAGGTGATACTCCTATAATTTTATGCAAACATTTACGTAACTATCAGGAAGAAATATTTTTTATTCGTACATTCACAAAAATTAAAAAAAAAAAACAAATGACGTCATTAGGGGATTCTAATTTATGCGGACAATCGTGCACTTATGTACATGCAGTACACAAAAAGGATTTTTTTATAATTTAAAGGAAAGATCATTAACTTGATTTTTATAATAACAAAAACGTAATCAAAATGTGAAATCTTTACAATAAATGGATTACAGCAAGAAAATATAACTAAAACAAAATAAAAAACATACCACTAAAAAACAAAGTAATTGAACTAAGCACAGCAGGCAAAGCGACATCAGCAGGCGGTTGTTCTTTACCTATAGCAGAGAGGATTTCTGCCATTTGTTTCGTGTTGATGCCGCAATTGTTCGCCACATTTTTCTGGCAACGTTTGTGAACGTTCAATGAACAGACCTCGCACTGCAATCCTTGCCGAATCAGGCCGTAAAGCAGGGAGCCGCAATGGTCGCAAAATGTGAATCTCTTGTAGTTATGGACGACAAAACGATGCGGGATGTTCACGTTGAAACCCGTACTTTGGACACTTGCCTATTAACAGAAAAAGAAAATTTTGTAAAAACTTCTTTCGAAATTAGGCAACGATAAATACTACATCCTTTTTCATTGTGATATCTAGCATAACGCAGCTGTTTTTATTATTAATTAACTGGTAAAAGTAAAAAAACTGAAATAACTTGTTGAATTAAATGCAAAATGTTAGATGATAAAAAAACAGAAAAAGAAGAAATTGATGATTGGGGGGAGGGGTGGCGAAGACACGGAAAAACGTATAAAGGGTACGAGGATAGTAAGAGTGATCACTTGGACAGATATAGGTGGGGTAGCACCCTGTTACCAAATAGAGACATTTACAATTATCATAGATGACAACATATATGTTTAGATTAGACAAGGACAAAAAAAGAAGAAATTTTCGGGATTATATTGTATTAAAATTGAGCTAAATACAACAGGATGTGGCAGTAAACGTTTAAAACACGTTTTATATCTAAAAGATTGATGGAACTTGAGAAAAAATTTCTAACGTAACCAAGGTACTAACTAATCATTAGGAAAACTGAGATGCCTTCGAATGTTTTTGTATAAGAACGGAAAAGTGATGCATTACGAAATTTGGAATCATTCACTATTCCTATTAGCGATTAATTCCATAAAATTAAAGTCTATAATTCTAATGAACACTTTTTTGAAAAAAAACGGTACCACGGAACTTTGGAAAGAAATTTACTAAAATCTACATCAACATGAAAGACTAGGCTTTCGATTATGTGGGTGTGGAAATACTGAAAATTAATTCTAACGATGGTCCTCTAATTGAAGATACTAGAACACTCCTGAGAATTGGTAATAGTTTCTTAAACCTTTGTCTACACACTGGTCAAACAGAAATGAGCTTTTAGTGCCAATTTGGCGGGTCCGTTCGGTTCGATTACAGAATATAAAACCGAGCAATCACCACACGTGGTTGTTTCATTACAGGGCAAAAACACGATGGAGTCCATTTTGGATAGTATTATGTACTTGTATCAACAGTAATGACATGGGAGTGAATGAAAAGGGAGAGGAGAAGTATCGGATTGTGCCCTCGCCATTTTCCCAAGATTTACACCTTGATATTCAGGAAATTAATTTAAATTTCTTATAATTTTCTTTTGCTTGACATACAAAACTTAAAGTAGTTAAGTATAGCTAGTCCTGAAATCCCCACTAGTTCACTAATAAGAGTGTAAGTACGTACTTCTTCTTTCATTCCAGGACATTTGGTCAGCACTATGTGATGGCATCTCTTATGAACAACACAGGTACACACTAAAAATATTAGAAATAGGATTTTTTTTAATTAAACATTTGGAGAAAATGTATTTTCTATTACCTAATAGAAAAACACCGATAATTGTAATAAACTACTGAGTAGTGAGCAGCCTTTGGGTAAGAATAAGCTTTTATGTACATAAAATTCAGTGCTAAAGATGCTGCAAATTAAAATAAAATAAAAAATTAATGTGCACCTGGTGGACCCATAGACATATAGAGAGTAGTCAATGTTAAACAAATTTAGTTTTATGTGTGTATATGTTTTACGTATGTATATGTCTGAGTTGGTCCAACACCTCTTTTAGTACGAGTGAATCATTTTGAAAAAAGCCAAACAAAAAGTAAAAAAAAAAAGCAAATTAGAGGAAGACCTGCAACTTTTCCCAAACAAGTATCAAAATAAAGCTTTAAAAGCGGTAATAACAATAAACAGATAAAGAGGGGATGCGCTGTTTAAACGAAAACTCATACCTTGACACTGATAGCCTTGTTTTCCCAAACCCCTGAAAAAAAACCACCATTAGCTAAACACATTTATGGAAAGCCCTGTGAGGACGATTGTGTAGTGTTTAAATTATTTATGATATTAAAAAAAACACAATTTGTGTCCAATTTTTGTACAAAGAGTGCAAGTTAGTTAGTACATTAGGACAAATTCCTAAGTTTATGTTGATTGCGCAAAAGCAATTAATATTAGGTGGAAAAACACCAGAAAATGTTTAATGACCATAAGGACAATCCTATAATATACAATAGAACTTGAACATCCATATTTCCTAACAGAAACATCTACATCAACAAGTTGGTGTTGACATTACGCATAGCTGATCCCCATTCTCATCCTCTAGAATATTGACTTTGACGTGTCGTTTTTAGAGAAGATACCAATATGGGTAACCAAAACACTCACCATATAAACTCCTTACAATGAGAACAGAATGTAGGCTGCCTTAAAAATGTTGCCATAAATTTGTGGCCATTCACCTGATGGACCCGACGTCGCATGGCACCGCGACGCCTATTGAAGCCCTGCCGTTCCTTGAATTCTCTGGGTTTCGCTCCGCCATATTCTGCAAATAACATACCCATTGAATAAAATATCGAGATATGTAGATAATTTTAAAAAATATATGTCCACTTACCATTCGGGGTGTTTTTCAAATCAATTTTCACACGTAATCTGCCTTTTGGCTCTAAGTTAACCTGAAAAAATGATAATTTATATTAGTATTACATACATAACAATATTGCATTAATGATTATGGATGTTTCTAGAAGATTATGTTTTATTATTAATGAGAAGTTGTTTTAAATCCGTTGAATCAAAATTCTATATGTTTTAAAAAAAGACAAGCTGCTCTTGAACTGTTCTCGTACAATTGTCAAATTGTGATAAATGACAATACGAGATGAAATTACTTATGACTAGTTATCAAATAATAATTTTAAACTGATTTGTTGGGGTCTTGTGATAGTTACATCAATAATTTTAAATTGCAAAAAACCGAACAGAACAGAGCCACTCTGGATAAAAAGAATCACCAATGTGGGACTATTTTCCAGATCCTGTTTACTTTATTTCTTTTTATGCCTGTAAAATCGATTCAAGGGTATATTTAGCAACAAATCTGGTAATTTTTAAAAACATACAAAAATCCAGACATGGAGTTAACCTTAATTGACTTAATATACAGGGTGACAATTTGAAAACGAAGAGCATTTAATATTTTTTTAACTGATGACAGTATGAAAATTTCGCGAAACACGTCAATTTATATATCAAGGGGGACAACTTTTGAGCTTATGTCCAATCCCCTATCTTCAACCCCTTGAGCAGGGGGTGACTCACCCCCAAAATCTTAAATGGAAAGGTGTGTTGAGTTATACCTCATTTTAAAGGTATTTCAAAACTGCATGTAGGGGTGTAATTAAATTTTAAATTTATCGATTCGTTTTTGAGAAAAAGAGCCTCAAAAAGTCAAGAATTAACAAATTAAATATTTTTTTTTGCAAAAACTATTAGGTTTTCGA